>VXBC01000514.1:392434-421745 GCA_013399945.1 Ploceus nigricollis | reverse complement strand
AAGCAGGAGATGGGGCCGGTGCCGGGGAGGAGGTGGTGCAGATCCGACTGGGGGACGAGTGCTACTCGGTGTGCAAGAGGAAGCTGATCGAGCAGAGCGACTATTTCGGAGCGCTCTACCGTTCGGGAATGCGGGAGGCAGGGCAGGGCCAGGAGGAGCAGCTGCTGCGCGGGGGGCTGAGCGCCCTGGGGCTGGAGCTGGTGCTACACTTCATCGACACGTCCTGCCTGCCCAGGCTGGAGGAGGAGCCGTCGCTGCTGGAGGAGCTGGTGGAGNCCTACCTGCAGGTCACGCCCCTGCTACGGCTGCTGCCGTCGTGGGTGCGGCTGGGCAACTGCTTCGAGCTGCGCCGCCTGGCGCAGATGTACGGCCTGCACGACCTGCACGACGCCTGCCTGGACTTCATGGCCGCCCACTACCACCAGGTGCTGCGTAGACCCGACGCCCGCTCGCACCTCCCGGCGCTGCAGCAGCAGCTGCGGGAGCGGCGCATGAGGGGCACGGCCACCCTCGTGCTGCTCGGGGACTTCATGGGCGCCTGTCCGCCGGGGCTGCCCGCCGGCTGTCACCCCGCGGGTGACGCGCCCTGGGCCATGCTCAGGTACGACGAGAAGGCGCAGCGGTGGCTGCCGCTGGCCAACAACGTGCCCGCCGACCTGGTGAGCGTCCGCGGCTACGGCTCGGCCACGCTGGACAATTACCTGTTCATCGTCGGCGGCTACCGCATCAACAGCCAGGAGATCTCGGCCGCGCACTGCTATAACCCGTGCCTGAACGAGTGGAGCCAGCTGGCCTCGATGAACCAGAAGAGGTAACCTCTGCTCCCTGGGGTACGCGTGTGTCCCTGTCTGTTGTTGAGATAGATTCTGTTGAGTCACATGGCACTGGCTCAGCCTTAGGGACGCGATGCAGACCTGCCTGTGCTCTGAACCGCCAAACAAACCCAATGAGAAAACTCCTTTCCCACTTCCTTTTAAGTGTATTGTAACTCCAGTTAAGTACGTAACAAGTTTTCCTGCTCTTAGTGGGGATGTACAGGCTATACCAGAGCTGGAGATGGCTGAAACAATTTAGTTGCAGCAGTTGTCCAGTGGTTTGTACTTTCATAAAAATCTGAATGTTTTGTAGGCTTACACTTCAGTGAAATACCAGAAAAACGTCAGGAAGACGTTTGGTGAGAAATTTCTCACTTGATGGGAATGTTTGGATCTGGGAATCATTCATCGTTTTGACAGTTTTTCTTTTCTACCTTTATCCTTTTGAACTGTTTATTACACATTGATGGTTTAGTTTGCATTCAGAAACACTTGTATAATTTATACTTGAAAGAGTAATAGAGACCTAGCCTTGAGGAGGGCCCAAGAAGAGAGGCCTTCTCCCTGACCAAGGTTGTGGCTCCTCTGCCTTAACCACACGTTGGAGTTATAAAAACAAAGGCTTTCATTTCACTGAAACAAACTAGCTTTGTTTCCAACATGAACTTCCTCTTTGTTTCCATTTTAGTAAATGTATTTTAAATTTTATCTTTTCTCTCTGAAAAAGAAAAAGGAGGCCAAAGTTCACTATAGAATGGAAATCCTCTTCTCTACCCAGTGAAAGAGAATGTACAGAGACCCAAGCCCTTGGCATAAATGCTTTGTATCTGGGTAGTTAAACTGCAGTCTCTATTCCTGGCTCTCTTTAGCTTTTGCCCTAAATCCCCTCAAAACAGGGATTAGACCTAAAATTAAGTCTTTCCCATTTCACCTTTTTTCCCCCTCCCACTTCTTGAATTGTGAGAATTTTACTAAAATAGTCACCTCCTTAATCAGTCATCACAACTGATCAGAAACCATTTTTCTCAATGTTTCTGGCTGCTTGGAACAGCGTTGGGAAAAGTTTCATCTGTAAAATGAACGCTTGGCTTTTAAACACTACAAACACCTTTTCTTACAGACCTTTATTAGAGTCTGAGCCTGGAGCAGCGTTCCCTGAGGTGCCTGGAGAACAGAGATGTTTTAGCTAGCTTCATTCGACAGCAGGACCTGTGTGAACGGGGTTGGGAGCACTTGGCCTCACTAGAAAAGCAGGATGGGGTCAGCCCACACAGTGTCTCCTGTGGAAATTAACTTCATCACAGGAGCGCCACGTTGATCAAGTCATGAGGTTCTGTTTCTGTAATGTCTATAGCAAGAGAGCTGTTACTATGTATGTTGACTCTGCAACATACATGGGTTTTAAAAAATAGCTTTTCGAGGCCCTTTTGCACCTTACAGTTTGTGTATTCAAACTCTAGATCAGCCTTTTTTCCTCCACACTTGCCCTTTTTTTGTTTTTGCTAGGATGTATAATCATTATACTTGAAATAAACACATGGATATTTTCTCCTATTACTGTTTTCAATGGCATTGCCACATCAACTTAATCTTCAGACCCATCACAGGTGACAGCAAGGTGTTCTTTAGACTAGAATTTCACACTGGCCATTTACTGCAGAAAGGCAGCAGGCAAATGGATATTTTTGGAATAATCTTTAGTCTTAAATTCCATGGTAGTTATTGCAGGCCAAAAAGTACCCAGAATTACACCTGCAAAGTGGCAGTGAGGATATTGTTCCCTGAGTAACTGGGGGAACTCAGCTGACCCCTTCACAAAACACATTCCTGATTTTACTAGCTTCACAGAATCTCAGCTCTGCAGTTAATTATTACTTTTTCTATCTGACATAGCATGTCAGCTTCCTGATGACCTGCTTGGTGCTTTGTGGCAGGGAGGGATAGCCTGTGCCCTAGGAGCCAGGAGCAGCACCGTTTTTAACATGAGGGGTTTGCATGCTGCATGACCAGTGCTGATGCCTGCCTGCCACACATCTGTGCTGCAATTAGAGCTGCAGTTCGCTTGGCATTGTATTTTTAGTTTGTTATGCTCTGGTAAAATAAGCAGGGTGGTTGCCCAGGCTTCTGCTTAGGAATTATAGCCATGTGACTGTCTGGAAAATGAATTTATGACACACCTTCAGGGAGGGCTCTAGTTTCCACTGAAGTTGGTTTGACTTCAGACAGCAGAGGATCTGGATTTGTCCTGCATGAGTGACTGCAAGTGTTGGCCTCGAAGGAAGGCTGAGGAGTTATGGATATAATTTTGCTCCTCTACGCTTCATATAAGAGCTTTCTGCCCTAAACAAACCTTTCAAGTTCTATGGTATTTTTATCATGAATTATTTCCATTGTTGTAATCTCCTCATGCTTAGATGAAACACTCCTAACTTACTTCTAAGTAGAAGACAAAAGCCACCTGAATGTTTAGCAGCCATTCTGGTTTGGGTCTTCACTGTTGGCTTTGTTTTTAGGTGTACAGGTCTTATTACTTTAGTTTCAAACTTTTTCACAATAGGCAAGTCCTGTATAATGTTCTTGTGATGCCCCCAGGAGCTTCAGAGAGTGTTATTCCCAATTTATGCATACCCAAGGGAGCTAAAATAATGTGCTTGGGCTCACCAAGGAAGCCTGTGACTGAGCATGGAATTTCTCATCGTCTGAGTGCTAAATCCAGTGCTGATCACAAATAGTCCACAATAGATCAGGTTTTCTAGACCTTTCCATTCTAGAGGTGCTTCTGTACTTGGAATTCTCAAGAGAGAGAATGACCTGAACTTTTTATTAGAAGCAGCTCCATGTTAGTGTTGCCCAAGATCACTTACAGTCTTTGGAGTCAAAAGGTAGCAAAGTGAATAGGGGACTGTTGCAGTAATGTCCTTGAATACCTTTCCAAACATTTTCCTTTTTTTTAAGTGACCACTGTCTGGTGAAATTTAAAAATAATATACTCGTAGGATTTCTACTGCATGTGCCAGTTATAGCTGTAAATTCCACTTCTATTTTCCTTCAGAGCCTTCCTACTCATGGCAGGTAAATCTTCCATGCCTGGAAGACCTGTGTAAGCCCCAGGCTGAAATTATGCACGTGGAACATGATTTTTGTGAGCAATCTGTACCTGAACCGCTGCCACTCTGAGGACTCTTACAGGAATGTAGGAGATTATGCTTCTGGGAAATGCTGCTTGTTCAGGAGACCTTCTCCTTCCTCATTTTTTACTGTTTTTTTTTTTTTAATTCACTCAAAATTCTTCTGGGCTGGAAGAAAATAGACTTCAAAATTTTATTATGTTAGAACTATCCATGCCTTACTTACCACAAATGTATCACGCACTTCTAAAGCTAAATGTTTGATGCAGTGTACTCTGCAAATTCACATAAGAAATATTAAAAAAGGGAAAAAAAGGAACTCATTGAAAATATGTAAAACACTTTGGAATTGCTCCATAACTGTGCTTTCATGATTCCTTGTCTCTGTTGTAAGTGCTTTGACTCTAGAATAAAGAGGTCATCTGATTTTTGAGAAATTTCAAGATTAAATTCATCATTTGGGAGGAAGAAACAATGCTGATTACTCCAAGGCTTGTGTTCTGCAGCAGGACCTAGGCTACCTTGCAAATAAATACATATTTTACTTGTTCGTGAAATCTTCCAGCAGTGTAGATTCCAACATACACTGGAATCTTCCTCCCAGGTCTCTTGTTCCCTTGTTTATTCACCCCTCTGATCAGAAAGTCCTCCCCAGTATCTGGGCTAACTCTTTTTAGTTGTACACTAAGTGAGATTGTCAGTGAACAAAAACTGTGTGTGCTGGTCCTTCATAGCCACTGCCACCACGGCCTCCTGCAGATACACCTAGCACAATGCAGAGCCACGGGGGGTTTTGGGAAGCTGTGGAATGTTGCCTTGCATGCAGAAAGCCTCTCTGCTCCAGCTCCTTTGCATTCACGTGTTAAATTTTCTGTCCTTTGTGCACACAGCGCTTTGCACTTTGTTGAGTGAAGAACGGATTTTGAGCAATAGTAAAACCCCACAGCTCCCACTCACTGCTGTTCCTGGGCTCCTGTTCAAAGTCAGTGGGGTCAGCAGAAGACACCTCGTACCTTGGCTTGTCCCAGCAAGAAGGGACCCTCTAGGCCTGGTTTTTGGAAAGTACCTCTTGATCCCTCAGGTTTAGACAAGTCACAGGTGCAAGTGGAGTTCCGTCGTGGTGGCCCCGCTGTTTCCAGGCTGTAGTCCATGGAACAGTTGTTGGTTGTGGAGAGCTGGCTGCCTGCTCAGTTTTTTCCTTGTTTCCAGCTGCTCCAACATATTAAAAGAGACTAAAAATGCACTAAATATTTCCTAATGTGCACTCTCCATAAAGACAGCTGCTGTTACTGGCATGGAAAGGTGAATGGCAGAAGTTTTTCATAACATATTGAGCCATTGTCCAAACTTTCATATAAAGTCTGCTGATGGATACTTGCAGCTACTTTTGAGTAAAATGAACCTTCATTCATTACTGTTAATGAATTCCATAAATCTGAGATAGCTCCACTGAATGTCATCCGTTTTGATGAGTGTTTGGAAGTGGTTAAATGACTGACACAAAGGTTTGTGGCCTCCTTTTAGAATATTTAAAGCTGAAAGTTATGCTGTTTGTGTTTCAAGAGATAATTTTCACAGTGGTTTTGCCCCTTTGTTAATTTGTGGAAGTTTTTTCTCTGTCCTGACTTTTACAACAGGTATATTGCTTTCAAAATCATAATGTTTTGCAAGTAGTTATCCTCACTTCATATCTGCTTTTGATTGCCATGTTATTCTGGATTCTCTGAAATGGAAAGCATAATTGCTGTTGAGGGAATATGAACAGACTGACCTAATCACAGATGTCAGGGAAAAAAAAAAAAGAATAAAAAGCAATTAATTCCTTCAAAGGAGCATTTTAGTTTCCAAAGCTGTATCAGGCTGACAAGAACAAAGTGATTCCATCTGGAAACAAATCCCTTTTCCAAATAGATTTAATAAAAGAAGTTGCAGGGCAGTCTACAGCTAGGCAGGGTTCATTTTGTCCAGACAAAACCCTGCAAAAGTACTTAGCAGTAAGTTTTGAATGTTGGATTCCTGCAGGGTGGTACTCCCTTTGCTGCCCAGCAGGCCAGTGGAGGTCTGAAACATCATTTCAGTTTTACAGACATAGCACAGTTCCCTGTTAGGCTTTGTGCTGAGCTGGTGCACTCCAGGGACTGCCACACATCCAGTTAATTGGGATAGTAATGGTAAAATCTCAATTGGCTCAGCAGAAGAGAAGGAACAACCTTTCTAGACAGTGAGGCTGTTCCTGGGGAGAGGAAAAGCTCATCCTTTGTTAGACCAGCTTCTCTAGCTGGAAGGAAGACCAGCATACAAGAGTTCTGTCTTCACATCCTCCAGGTTCTTCCTCCAGATCTGCACCTTTCATACCCATGGACCATTTGTTTCTGTCTGTGTTACCTCCAGGGTGTGAGACAGGAGACTTCTCGTGCTTCAGAATCAGGAAGTTGCCCTTTGCCATGTGTGAATTTTGAGAGCATAGTGGAAGAGAATAAGAAATAAATGACCAGTTTGGAGGGCATTGCTCATGGGGTGCAATGTCATTTTTGTTCAGCTATGGGTAGAACATAATTTACAGATAGATCTTGCTTCAGAGGATGTATTTAGTAGTTTAATGCTGAATAGGCTACAGAGGATTCTCTCTTCTTTCTTTTGCTGAACAGGATTCAATGTGTTCCACTTTAAATTGCTTTTTTATTAGGGTTATTAAAGAGATTCCATAATACAGCCTAAAACAAGTATGCATTCATAGGCATCCATCAAGCCTTGTTTGAAATTTCTGCAATTTTAACTGAAATTATATCTTTCTCTGTGTGTCCATGTAATGCACTTTTCTCTACCAGTGGCACATTGTTAAAAGCCTGATAAAAATTACCTGTCTGCTGAGCACATTGGTTAACTGAACATCTAGAGCTGAACTGGCACAGACTGAAATACAAAATAAAATATTCCTCAGTCTCAGCAGCATCAATACCATTCAGACTCTCACTGGTTACTGTCCTGAGTAATTGCAGTGTAGTTACAGCATTTTGGCCTGGCACAGAAGAGTTCAGATGCTGCAGATACCTCAAGCAGTGGTGCAAGCTGTGGGTGGTGATGAGTGTGTCAGAGCCTGGGTAGGAAGACCTTTCCTCTGTATTTCTGTACATGGATGCACCTCATTTCAGTGCTGCCGTCTGCTCTTTCAGGTCCAACTTCAAGCTCTTGGCTGTTAGTGGAAAGCTGTATGCCATTGGTGGCCAGTCCCTTTCCAACGTGGAGTGCTACAACCCGGAGAATGACTGGTGGAATTTTGTGGCATCCATGCCAAACCCTCTAGCAGAATTCTCAGCTTGTGAATGCAAGGGCAAGATCTACGTTGTTGGAGGATACACTGCACGAGGTAACAAGTTTGCTGTTACTTCTTGTTGCTTTTTACCTGATTGTTTCCAAGACCCAGGTAATTTTCTCCTGTTCTTCAGGAAAGCTTTTGAACTCATGTAGAAGGCTGTGTAATGCTGATTAAAACACAAAGAAATAAATTGCTGGTAGAAAGTTACTGGTGAAATAAACAAAACACTAGCTCTATCAGAAAAGAATCAGGTATTTTTTTTTTCAGAGCCTGTGTGGACCTGGGGCTCTGTTACTTGCAGAGAACAAGCTGATGGGTACTTCAGCACCTAGCTTAGCCACTGCACCTTTTCTTAGATTTTGATCACGCAGTACAGAGAGGTCTCAACAGATATACTTTGTTTGCTTTTTAAATACCTGGTTTAGACTGTCAGAAGGAAAAATTCATAGAAAATATCTGCCTGCCATAGTATTTCTCATGTATTAATAGATGTTATGGTCTTTTCACTACAATATTTCAGTGTTTCACGGGCAAATTCAAGTTATACCTTAATAATGGATTAGAACAATCAAAAGCCGAAGCAAGAACCAACACTTTCAGCTTATGTAATTTCTATACCAGATTTTCTGAGGACACTGTATAGAGGAGAGGATTTGAAGTTTCATTCTCTTCTGACAATTACTTTTCTTTTATCCAGTGGGCAGACAAGTTCAGTTAAAAAAAGCTCCCATTTGTTCATTCCTTAAGTACATAGTGCCATTTTTTGGGAGGAAGACATTTTCTCAGAGCTTTGGAAGTAAATTTTTTAAACATGTCAAATGTTCAGTATTTGCCAGGATTTCATAAGTTTGAATTTGGCCTTTGCCCACTTCAGTTGAACACAGCAGTTTTAAGGCTTTCTTTCCAAGCAGAGAATGAAATTAGAAGACAGATCAGCTTTTACAGACAATACTGCAAGCAAAACTAAACTGATGTTAGAACAAGCTTCTAGTGTCTGAGCAGACTGGAGCTCTGAATCATTTTAAAGTTTATAAAAGACACACTGCCACCCCTTAAAGTCCTTCTAGTAATGGAAACCCTCAAACACATTTTGTCCAGACCATTCTGACCCAGAACCTGGTGGCTTCTATGAGGAAGATGTGCCTGTGTCTATATGGAGAGCTGTGCTGTGTGTGCTGCAGTCCCAGTCCTCTGGTCACCCCCACTACAGGATCTGCTGGGGCCACTGTGCTCCCTCATGTTCAGCACTGGGACTCTGAGACGTCTGGCATGAAACACTTGTTGTGCTGAGAAGTCAGATCCAAAGGGAAACATCCTGTGAGACAAGAGAACGAGGAGAAGGGGTGGAAACAGATTAATGGGAAGTCTTGTCTCTAGAGACCAGGGTTAGGGGTTTGGCATTTTTATCTAGAGAGAGAGAAAGAAGAGGTCAGGTGAAAAACCTCTGATTTGGTTAAGAGTGCTACACAGTTATGGGAGGACAGGCTTTTCTCCTACACCCTTTGCACTCTGCAAGTTCCTTTTCTGATACTTGTGCTGCGCTTTCATCAGGCTGCCTAGTCCTGGTGTCGTGAAGAGGAAGATCAGCACATTGCTGATGCAGATCCCCTTCCTTTAAAACTCCTGAACAAGGCATGTGCAGTCAGGATTGCTACCCTGTGTCAGGCTCCTGACTTGGTACTTGCTGCCTGTAGGTTCAGCTGAAGGAGAGTTGTGAGTTACCTCTGGCTTCCTCCACACTCCAGGGGATTGCTGCTGCCCTCCAAAGCTCTGTCATTTCCCTAGTCTTTTCCTAAAAGCCTTTTTCAATGGAAATCAAGCAGTAAAACAATAGGAAGTTTTGAGCAGTGGATAACTAGCACATTTAGGCTTCTGTATAAATCCAGGATCACTCAGGACAGCAAACACCTGTGCTTGCTATGAATAATTTCCTGAGCAAGGGTCTAGAATCAGTTTTTCTGTGACATCTCGGTAGCAGACTTAGACACCAGAATTGCCACAGTTACACTGGTGATTTTCCTTCTGAAGTATGCCAATGTCAGAAAGTGTTAAGACCTAAAGATATGAGAAACACTAAGGTTTATATGCTGGTTTGCTACCTTTACTACATAAAACACATGCAGCAAATAATGGTTTTTGTATTACCTTATTTTTAGTAATTTTTGGTATTTCTGTATATACCTCAGTTTTGGTAGATTTTGTGGGCTATTTTTAAAATTTGTCTAGAGCTTTCTCCTGAGACTGCACTTTCCAAAAGATGGCAGGATCTGGAATTTCCCACTGTAAATTATAGTGACACTTCTTGAATAAAGTTCTTCTCTTGAGTTTGCAGCTCTCACTTCTGAACCTAGATCCTAATAGAAATTCCATGTCAAGCACTGTAGTGTTCATATTTTGTATTGTGGGTTTTGTTTTGGGATTTTTTTGTTGTTTCAGTGGATATAAAAGATCCAGGCTGTGGACTGAGCATGTGAGGGCCATGTTGCAATGGACTTCTATTTCATACTTCTTTCTCAAATAACACATTTTCCAGGGGAAGTTTACTGCTATAGATAGTCATAGAAACTTAATTGGGACTTCTCCTCCCCTTAATGAGTCAGAGAATGATAGGTTGTTTGTAGACAAAGGTCATCTATATGTAGAGCTGTAGTTTCACAGAGCACTGCCATGAAAATAATCAGGGTGCAAATGCTGGATGGAGCAGCACCTCCTGATCATGCCACTGATGCACTTCATTCACGACAATCCAGTTATATTTCTGGCTATTTATACCTGTGCCCTTACAGAACTTGTCAGTATGTCCCTGTCTGCTCTTCCCCCTGGGAGCTCATCTGGAAGTTATCATGCAGGACAGACTGGTACCGTGGAGTAGGTTTAATAAAAGACCTGTCTAGAGTCTGCAAACCTGTTCCTGCTTGTCACTTGAGGCTGGATTTGAGCTCAGGTCTCCAGAGACTGGAACTGAATTTACTGAGTCGTGTGCATTCTTTGATGATTTAGTGAAGCCTTGGGCATAGCCAGGGTCTTCACTGCACCATAAATCAGGATGGCATTGTAACAGTTTTGTGGAATGACACTATTGCAAACATATGCACACACTGAGTTGTGAATTATGGAGATGATTTCAGCTTCTTTCTGAGCCTCTGCCTAATGGCAGAGCACAGATTTCCTGGTTCTTAGGTGATTTTGACAATGTGTATTTCTCTCTTTACAAGGTGCCCTTAGGTCATCCAGACTACTTGCTGAAATGTAACCAGCTTTACAAACTATAAAACTTTGATTTATGGAATGAAATGCGAAGTATCAGAGTTAAGCTTGGATGATAAATCATCACTTGGCAGCCATCAATGAAGTGTACTCTCTTCATGATAGTTTGATTAATCTGCGACCAGTTCTGGAGATGAGAATATTGCTTCATTTCCTTCTTTGTAAAAAAATACTTATGTATCAATCAGAGACAAAATTAAAAGCATAAGCTGAAAGGTAGGGATTAGATTCTGCTAAAATCTGCAGGCTCAGACAATTTACATCATGTAACGTGCCAGAAGTATCATAGTTTTTTTCCCCTGTGCCAAGGAACAGAATGTTCAAAGTTTCTTGTCAAGGGCAAAGAGCTGCAGTTGTCAGTGATCACCATTTCTCCCCTGGCTTGCCCTGCAATTGTCTGTGAGCAATCTGCAGGAAAGGCTGGGAGGCTTTGTAGAAAAGAACGCTCCCCCACAAGTGCCTTCTGACAGAATTATTTATTTGTGAATGTCTCCTCTCTGTTTCAGGCAGGAACATGAGCATCCTGCAGTACTGTCCCACTTCTGATTCCTGGACCAACTTGGAGCTGTGCGATGTGCACGTGCGCAAGCAGCAGATGCTGTCTGTGGAGGAGACCATCTACCTGGTGGGGGGCTGCATCCTCGACCTCGGACCAAGCCAGAGACCCAGCCCCAATGAGGACGTGCTGACGGTGCAGTCCTACAACACTGCCACCAGAGAGTGGCTCTGCCTCAACGAGAACTCGTCCAAATCTGGCCTTAACTTGACTTGCACTCTCCACAATGATGGTGTCTATATCTTGAGCAGGAATATTACTCTGTCTTCCAGCTCGGAGCAGCGTCTCTTCCTGAAGTATAACATCTTCATGGACACTTGGGAGTCACTGGGGCGCTTCCCAGCCTTTGGACAAAACATTCTGATCTGTTCTGTGTATTTGCCTGATGGGCGAGAAGTGTAACAGCATGAGGGTTTTCTTTTCAGTTCATTAATGGTTCTTTGATGAAATATTGCTCCCTCTGAATAATTCCGTTTTCAGAATGTAATGTGGTTGCATAATGCAGACATAAAATACTGATTCTGTTCTCTAAAAAGGTTTCAGAATTCAGAATGAAAATAATTGCTTCCAGAAACAGTTTTAAGATGTCAATTTAAAAATTTTACTAGTTTGGATTAAAATTTCGCCAGGTATTGTTTGCAATTTAAACGTAAAATTATTGTGTTGGCAACTCATACAGGAGTTCCAAAGGCAAAACTGATCAGTGTGGTTTTATTCTTCATCTTAGTAGACAGTGTAGAACAAAACATATACATTTTAAAAGTGGAAACAATTCAATAAAGTAAATAATTAGTATAACCAAAATCACAACAGGATTTATTTCTTTCAAAATACAGTTTTTACTCAAGCAATGTTCCATCAAATGCACACTGTTTCAAATTGTTTATACTATCCCATTTTTATCTCTTCCATGGCAGCAAGTGAGATTGTCAAAGGTGCCAGCAATTGGGGTACCATCATCAAGAACTTTCTCTGAATTATTTGTAGTGCGGTCCTTTGCCAGGGACTGGTAGGAATTACGTAGAGGCTACAGTTGCTGATTGGAAAGTAGATGCTCCTTTAATGGAAGTTG
The DNA here is from genome assembly GCA_013399945.1 of Ploceus nigricollis. Taxonomy (NCBI): domain Eukaryota; kingdom Metazoa; phylum Chordata; class Aves; order Passeriformes; family Ploceidae; genus Ploceus; species Ploceus nigricollis. Next base: position 409,591 of record VXBC01000514.1, on the reverse strand, counting down.
GCAGCATTTCTTGCTACTATTAAGATAGAGGTAAAAAGGCTCTTTATTCAAAGGGTGGAGTTTCCTAATTGTCATAAAGGTTTGAGTCTTACTTACCTTGTTGTGTTCTGTGGTACTTAAAACTGAGTTTTAAAGATCAAATTGCAGTTGGCAACAATCTATGTGTTGTGAAGATGTCCCTGAGCACGTGCAGAGGTGATCCTGCTCCAGGCACGACCTGATTGGTAACACTCCTGTGGGACACGCATGGAAGGCTTGGCTCTTGTAAATGACTCCCTGAACACGTCCCCCAGAGCAGGGACATGTGAGTGTTGGCTCTTTCTTGTGTCACCTGGGAAGGTTGCCTCAGGTTTGCTACCCAGTGTTGTACTTCTGTAAAGGGCACTGTAAGGTGGTCACTGTGAGCACTCCTTTGTGGGGATTCTGTAGCAGATACTGCGGGAGCTTCTCCCAGTTCCTGCCTCTTGCCTGACAGAATTGCAGCAATGATTGGCCTGTTTTCTCCTTGTAGCTGACAAGTGCAAAAGGTCTTCTTGAGGTGCCTGCCCAGCTCTGGAGAGTGTGTCCTCACAACAAGGAGAGGAAAAGCTCTGGGTCACCATGAGAAGAGCCAGGTTAGACATGTGCTAAACAAATTGCAGGGATGCTGGTTCTGCTCTAGCTGTTTATCCACATAAGATGAGCTTTAAAGCACCTGAACACATTCCTAATGTGTGGAGATGTCTTTTTTGTTTCTTCATTAGAATTCGGGAATCTGAATCTTCTTTTGAAGACAGGGGCCTGTTGTACAAGAGGATGAGGCAGCAATGATTCCCTCAGGGTCCTTGTAACTCCTTGCTTTTCCACAGTTTTGAATGAAATCCGTTCTTGCTAAAGGGTTATCAGTCTTAAAGTGCCTTGTTCACACTGTACACACACTAACCTTGGTGCTTCCCATCACCTGTAGCAACCCAAACAGAAAGTCCCAGGAAACTCCTCCAGAATGAGGGCATTTGTGTTTGAACACTTTCAGGATGAAAGCAACCACAACACAAGGTATTTTGGATGTCTGAGATTTACCTTTTTGGGTGGAACTTTTGCAGCCTGGTGGAGAATGTCATGCCTCAGCCCAAACTGGTGCCTGCCACTCAGCTCTGTATGACTTCAATTAGCTAAGTCCATGTTGATGTGGTTTTATTTCCTTTGAAGACATTGTGCAACTGCTGTGTTTTGACAGCAGTATCAGACCACACAATTGCTCTTCTGCAATGAAGCAATAAAGTGACTTTTGTAAGATGCTTCTTCCAGAAGTGTTTCAGAATAAATATAAGCAGGGTGCCATTGCCTGATGATAAATTATCTCAGTCACATTATGCTACTTGCTTTCCTAAATTTCTTTTCAGTTCCAGATTTAGTACTCTGCAGTCAACTGTGACCAATACTGGTGGAGGGAATCACATCCAAGTCGCAGCATTCTCTTTCCTAGCAAATTAACCAAGAAACCCAGTCACTCCTGGGTTTGCAGTGGGGTGTCTCAAATCAAGTCCTTTCAAACCTATTCATTTCTTAGTGCAGTCATAATTCCAAAAACTATGACATCATCTTCTTGATGTGATTACTCTTTTTCAGAAGAGGCCTTTCCACTCTGGGTTTATCTTGGTTTCAACTTCCATCAATCAAGTGACCACCTTGAAAACCTGCTCAAATGCAGAAGACAAAGATGTGTCTGACCATAAATACAGTCAGACCCTTTTGTCAGTCCATGGTGCAAATGCCTCCTACACTGACATCTAACAGTACTGCAGTCACAAATCAAAACTGGTGTTTAATTTAGTAGTAGCATTAATTAGTGTAATAATCTAAATGTACTGCTTTACTACAGGCTGAAATAAAAATAAATGCTTTTTTTAAAACAAAATCCTTTGCAGAAAAGTATGCAGTGGTCCCATACCTCAGGAAAGAAACCAAATACTGTAATGACTGTCTCATGCCTTGTTTATTTTTTTCTATCAGTTTTATACTTCATATTCACTTTTCCTATTTTGGGGCAAGGAAAAGTGAGAGCCACTAACAGAATAATTAAAACACTACTTTTTAGCCAATGGAAATGTTCAGTGATCCAGTGTGCTCTCCTTTCTCTAGTGGTGGGAGGAAAACGCCCTTGATTTTAGAAGTAGCCAAAGAGTCCCTGCAGTCTGATCAACTGGAAATTCCTCTCTTGTCCTCATGTTGCTCCTAACTTACCATGTGGGCTTGGAGAGATCCTTCCAGCTCCTGCCATCTGCCTCTCCAAAAGTGACACGTTAGTAGGAATGTTCATCTTGTGGGAACACAAGGGTCATCTGATATGCAGTGTTTGAAAGAGTTCCTGAGCATGTGAAGTACGTTTGTCTTCAGTGCTGTAACTGCTTCCTTGGCTATTCAGACTGCTTCAGCAAGTGCTAATTACCTCAGCAAGTGCTAATTACTTCAACCGCTAATTACCTGTAATTTGAACTAATGGCTATTTCCAGCCTGTTTCTTTACCCTTCCTTCTTTCTGTTTTTTTTCTATTTGGTCACCCAACACTCTGTAGTTCATCTAAGTTTCCTGGTCTTGGTGTTTCCAAGTCTGTATCCAAACTCCAGACCACTGCTTTCCTGCTGTGTCTGGGTTATCCAGTGCTTTATATCTCCACCATTTATCTTCTCTGCCTCATGGACTGGTTCCTCTTGATACTGACCAGCAAAAGCTGACTATGGTAGAGGATGATCCCAAGCTGAAAGAAAGAACAACAGCCCCCAAGTCCTGAGGGAGGAATAAACGGAAAACTCTGGGAACTCAGTCCCTCCTCGTAAAATGCAGAAGCATTTGAGAAGATTGCTCACATCAAGGCTAAGCGGGAGCATAAAAGTTTCTTCCTTTCTGGGAATGGTTTGTGGTTTTCAATGTGAAATAAGAGTTGTGTGGGTCTTAAATTTAATCTTTCTGGCTGCTTTCCATGGGTTTCCCTTTCTGCCCTGTCGGCTGACCTCTCTTGAGCTTAATATCTGTGTTTTACATTCTTTGAGGATTTTGCCTTTCTACATCAGTGTCCAGCCCATTTTTCCAAAATCATATGTTAGCAGTTTGTTGGTTTTTTCTCTGTGTTGCTCTCCTTTTCACACTTATCTGTGTCTGTCTGTCTGTCACAAAGTAGTTTGTAATTCAGGTGTAACCTTTTCATTTAGTCAATTTTGGGCTCTGGGAAGAGAAACCTACAAAGCTGCAAACATTCAGTTTCCTTTCATTCTCATTTCAGTGAGAAATGATGCTGCAGGCGCTCAGTTTGTGGGAATTGGTCTGTGTCCATGACAGGATGGAGAATGGAGGGCACAGAGTGTAACAACATCTATCACATAACATGCTCAAAGCCCCCCACGTGCAGAAGTTACTCCTCCCTGCCATCCCTGTGAGGTAAGATACACCCTGTAAATGGTGTTAAACCAGAGACATCCTTGGAACAGCTGTTGGCAAGACCAGCAAATTTATAGGTGTTTATCAAGAGCCCTCCTCAGAGGGCAGAAGCTGTCAGGGTGTGCGGTTATATTGATTGTGCACTTAGAGCAGTGACCAATGGGTGGCTCCCCAGCCTCACAGTAAGGCTTAGGAACCAGAGCTGATGCTGTCAGACAGAAAATTTAAACCCCTTTACTGTCGTTCTTGGACTGTGATTTCCATCTAACCAGCTTTGAGCCTAGTTTAGTGCAACCTCTGGGTTGGTTTTTTTTATTTTATTTCCTGAGAAGGAGAGTGGAGTTGGGAAAAGGAGTCTGGATTTTGTGAACTGATAGGGATCATGCATTCACAGATTTAAAATCACTCTCCCAGTTATACATGCTATATGGATTATTTTCTAAAAGCAGTGACATTACCAGTAAACACATGCTGTTATGTCCTGTGAGTATCAGTATTGTCTAAAGTAAGATTTGGTTACTTTTTTGCAATTAGAAGAGTAAACTAGGAATCATTGCAATTCCTGTACTTTTCTAGTGGAAGGCTGATTATACAGGGTCCAGTTTTAGAGTACCCAGTTACATCATGTGCTGAACATCTTCAACCTATATATACTTCAGGAGGAGAGAAAGACATTCAGCACCTTAGCAAAGATGTTTCCTGTTTGTTGGTACTTAGACCGTTACTTAAGATTGAGCAGTGAACACAAACTCTGAATCATCCTTCCCTCACTCAATTTTTCAGTTGAAATTTATGATTATATGCTCAGGTGATTTTCCACTCTCTGTTATTTTCCAGGTGTATTAAAGAGTGTGTCTTGTGATAAGAACACCTTTTATAAATAATTTTCAGTATCTTCAAAATTACTTACTCTGTAAACTTTCTGGTTTACTTTTATTAGTCATGCTTTGAAAATTGGTTTTGTAGAATTTTGAGCACTTTTCTGTACTTAGTATTGAAAATATCAGGGATTTCAACAGTGTAAGGGCAGGGAAATACCTGTAGCTCTTCAAGGACACGACTTCAGCTGCGCAAGGTCTGAAATGTAAAAAGTGTCATTACTTCATTTCCTCTGAAACTTAGTCTAATTTGCAGTTAACTAATTTAATTGTGTTAATTTACTAATTTTAAGTTTTACATCATTCACTGAAGTGAAAACACTTTCAACTGAGCAGTGTTTTTGGAGGTGATGTTACAAGGGCTCTGTGTTCATATTTGGATATTGTTATTACAATTTACTTTTTCTACTGGGGCCATTATAATTGTCTGGTATCCCACTGAATGCCTTTTTATTTGGTTGTAAGGGAAGTTTTTGCCCACAGGTAGGGCCTTGATTTATTATGAAGACCAGAGCTGTGTCATTTGAGAATGTGTATTTTGAAGCTGTAAATTATTGATTGATGATAACTGCTGTGAAGCCCATAAATACATGATTTTGGGTGGTGGGGGTGGAGATTAAGTTAGGAAAGAGATGCTTAGGGACAGCCACTCTCTAACCTCCAGGCGTAAGCAATTTTCAATTGCAGAATCAGGCAGAAATGGTTTTAAAATAACAATTCCTTTTTCCCTCTTCCCATCTCTCCTGCTGCAGCCCAAACCCTTTCAGTCACAGTAATGTGTGGCAAGACATCTGTACTTGGAAGAGAATGTTGGTAGTGAGGTAGGAATGTGCTGCTTGTGCAGGTGATCCCTTATCAGAACTGCTGCTTGGCAGGCCAAGAAACCTTGCTGCAGATTTCCTGGAGGACACTGATGGCTCTTTAATGTCATGTTATTTGCTAACGTGTGTGTGATGAGAGCTGAGGCAGGGAGAGGAGTCACAGAAGCACTATTGTATCCCTGATAAAAAATGCACAATAGCCTTGTAGAAAAACTACTTTTTTTGTTTTTTTTTTTTTTTTTAGTAGAGCATGATCCAAAGCCTTTTGATGTTAATAAAAAGAACCAGCTTGGAATTAGGCACATGATTGAGTGAATTAGATAATTCTGAAAGAATCCAAAGGGATGTTAACTGTACAACTAGCTGATGAAAGAGGCATAGGCTTGGAGAGCCTTGGTACAGTATGATCTCTGATATGCCCCATCTGAGTTTTTTGAATTTCACAGTGAAGGTGTCCATTGTGTTAACACAAGTTTATCAAATATACTGGCTCTGAAAAATCAGGAGAATTATGTTTTCCTAGGAATATCTGAGGAGAAGGTGAACATATCTACAATTATGCTGGTGGGGAGTTGCTGAGAAAACATTGCTCTCATACTTCTGATTCTGACCTGCAAAGCATGTCTGTGTTTCCTTGTACCAAGAAATGTGGTGTGTGAGGTGAGGTTGAAGTGTTCTACTTTACACCCTGGTGCTGTGAGATTCTTATTTGTTTGTTTTCTTGCACAATAGTATCTCAAGGAAAAAAAAAAAAAAAGAAGGAAAAAAATCTTGTATCCAGGCTTCATATCCTTCTCCCACAAGCTGTGATAATGCCATAGCCAACAAAATGACCTGAGTATGGTCATATGGGACTGACAGGCATCATCCCTGTGTTACTGTGAATATATACAAGTATAGAAGATTTATTTGTACAAGGATTAGAGCTTTAGCTGATATTCCATGCAAGGTGAAACAGCTCCAGGAACTTTTTCAGAACAAAACATCTCAGGGTGGTTTCCCTCTATAAGAAAGATAAGGGTGTGTCCCACATGGGGATTTGAAATCTTGAGGAAGAGGATAGACTTAGACCTAAATCTCCTGTGCCTTGGCAAATCTCCCAGTAAATATAGTCCCTTCTTTTTTTCGGTTTCTATGGGTAACTAGTTTTTGTTAATTGCTTAAGCCTAAAAAAAATAACCCAAAACCATAAAACCCCAAAACCAAAAGAAACCAAAAAACCCAAACCAAAACCAAACAAACAAACAAAAAAAAAATTGTGAGGCTTTATGTAGGGTAATTAAATTTTCTGTTTTTCAGAAAATAAAATATTTACCCCAAGATGTCTACACATCAAATATCTGTACAATGCACCAAAATCTGGGTGTTCAAGCTTGCTTTTCCTCTATGTTCATTCCCTTGTTTTATTTATAAATCAGTTTCAGCTACTGGAGTATTGAAATGAACATTGTTCCTGCTGCGTTCTCTGAGTATTTGTAAACAGCTGGTGAAACAGGAGTGTCTGTCTGTCCATCAGCCTGGAATAACTGTACCTGTCTGAGGGGAACTGGGCAGGGCTCTTCTGGCAGGGTGGTTTCACTGGGAGGTTGGTCCCAGTGGGCTGAGCCAGCTGTTCAAGACTGGCTGTGAAGGCTGCCTGCCGCTCTGAGGAGTGAGAATTAAACAGTGTGGCCTGATTAATAATGCCCAGAGAACATCCCCTTCCCAGGCAGCATAATTTAATAGTAACTCTGAAATTGTTTCCTTCTGAATTTTTGTTGATCCATCCACCCTCCAACACTCTCAAATCAGAGAGATTTTCTTCTGCCAGCTGCGTTGCATAAAAAGTTCCACTCTTTCCATGGCCCCTGAAGTCCAAAGTAAACACGCAGGAACATAAACCCGTTCACCCCTTCTGGGCCCAGCACTCAGCAGCCTCCTCACCCCTCCAGTGAGCAATAAAAGCCAGAAAGGAAAAAAACAACAGCAAATACTTCCATCCCACTTGGTATCAGAGACCCCCAAGTCACTGGCAGCAAGAAAAATCACTGCTTTTCTGCCAGGCTTTCTTTGCCAAAGGCAGACTTTACTTGGGAGTAGTCATCATTGGCTCCAGGCCCCTCAGTCAGTCGCCATAAATAGCTGGAAATTCAACCTGTCAAGCTGTTCCCTGCCAGTCTAACACCTACTTCCTTCAGGTGCCACAGGGTGGGACATATTAGGAACTCAGCAGCCCATTAATTCTTTCCTGGTTTCTGTGGGAGGTCTTCACAGAAGTTCAGGATTTTCTTGAGAGGCAGAAAATTTGTGATTTGAATTCCACCCTCTGTAGCAAGCATGGATCATACACATTAATGCTAAAGTCTGCCAGTCTTTTTGTCAGGATTCAAATGCACTTGTGCTTTAAAAGTGAATGAAGGCAACGGTCAGGAAAATGTTGTGGTGCAATGAAAAAGTGAATTGAGGTGCAGAGTACCCTGTAATTTTAGTGTTCCCAGGTAACTACAGCGATGGCAACATAGGAAAAAGGGACAAAGATTTTTTAATATGGTCTGTAATGCCTTAAATATGGGGACATTAAATTTCAGGCTCTCCAGAACAGACTCTTAATTCAAAAGTTCAGTGCTTAAGTGCCTTCTGAAGTATTTGTAATTAGCCATCTAGAAGGTCTAGTCAGTCACCCTGAGCTGTTTCAGCAAATTTTACTAAGCAACTTTCTGTATCTTCCTCATTTGAAGGCTTTGCAACTTTGAAAGCACTGTTTGCTCAGTGGAACAAATTAAATTGTGTTGGCTTCCCTTGATCCATGTTATGTGGACAGAAGAGTGCCTCACTTCCAGTGTGGAAGTGCAGTTCTTCCAGTTCAACTCTCCACAGTTTTTGTGCAATGCTTTCTTATTCCAGATAAGAAATGGCAAATATATTTTATTTGTCCTGACCATTGAAAGCTGTTGAGCAGTGATCAGCAAACAGGAACCGTGTGACGCAGGAGAACCACACGGTGGGGTTTATTTAAGCATGAAGTGTAGCAACAGAGGCAGTGCATGTTCAAAAGAAGAGAGACAGAGAAATAAAAGTACTTGGAAATAAAGGGTCTATATCTGTACCACAAAGTGATAACCTGGGTTTGGATGCACACCACTTTAGTGCAGGTGTCTGTCCACCATCTGCCCACTTTTACACTTCCTTTAAGCCAGAGTTTGTTTTATCCGATGCTGAGAGACATCTTCTCGTTTTGCACCCTTCCGTTTCCTCTCCCATCTCTTGTGTTTCCCGTGACTGGGACATCCCTTGCGTGTTGTAGATGATTTTGGGAAGAGGGAGCAGCTGTGCACATCTCTCTGTCTCTTGTTCTCTGACAGCAGTAGCTGTTAAGGAATATTTGGGACCCAAAGTTCTTTACTGCACCTTTTACCTCATTCACTTAAAACTACCTTTCTGTTGGAAGTAATGAAGAATCAATTTGTGGCTCAAATCTGCAGAACAAATACTGGTTTTGATGTCGTGTTGTGATGCCGATGGGATCCCACAAGGGCCAAAAACTGTGAAAATTATTTAGTTGATCATTTCTACAAAGATCTGGGAGAATATTGCATAGTACTTTTTTGGGGATCTCAGAAAAACCACTTCCCAGGCTTTGCCATTGCAGATCTCCATGGTCTGCAGGTGATCTCTATGAAAAAGGAGCCAGTGGGGAATACTCAGAACAGTAGTCTTAGGCTGAATCCTACTGATTTGCACCAGAGAGTGGATTTTTATAGCAGTAAGAGGTGGTGGATAGGGGAGGGAAAGATGTGTAGCCTTTCCTAGAACCCTGCCAGTGTTTCACAGTGAACTCATTCCAGGTGATTGTCAGTTAATCTGTTCTGGGTCAGGTGGGCTGTGTTACACTCAGAGGTTTTTGTTATGAAGAAATGTTCCTCAGCAGGCTCAGATCAGAATGAATCAGCCTTGGTGGAACTTCACAGCCCAGTGAAATTAGGAGTGAGAACTCCCTTTTCTGTGTGTATTTGAACCAGCTCTGTTTGGCCACAGCACCAGGGTATCTTTTGTGCCAGTCTGTGACATCTTCAGCTGCTCCTCTAGTGGGAACCTGCAGGGACCTCGTGGTTCCACTGCTTTTGGTCTGGGTATGTGTATAAAAGAGTCTGTGCACACATTCATCCAGGTCCCTGCTCCAAAAATCTTCCTGTCACTGTTCCCTCTGCGAAGATTTTCCTTCAACTTTAAGGGAAGTATTATCTAAAAGAGATTAATTTCCAGATGGTCCCTCTCACTCAAGATGATTTTGAGTGCCCAATTAAAAATTTAACACTTCCAGCACATAAAAACCACAGCGTTAAAATAATCTTATCATTTGAAACATAAAAACTTACACATTCTCCAGTTTTATATGGATCTACACCCTAGGTAAGATTGTTTAATGACTTCTTAATGATCTACATGCTCTGTCCTAAAGTTACAATTCCAAATATGATTTTAACACAAACTCCCATTTGTCACATGCTATAAAAATGTCACATTTTGCATTGTTCAAGAACATTTCCAAAAGTAAACTCATATACCCAGGATAAACCCAATACACTTATTCCACAGCTATAGTTCACTGCTTTTGTGAAGTATACCATGCATTCTATAAATATTTAGCATATAATATAGTTCCTTTAGTAAATATTTAAGTAGCTATCTAACCTATTCCAGCACAGATGCAGACTTCCCCACGATGGGGGGAAGAAAATGTTGCTAGGGGTTGCTGTATTAAATGCTATACCAAGTGCACAGCCTGCTTTTGCAACAGCAGTGCATCTGTTATCTAGAATAAATATATGGTTTTGACTCTGAAAGGATTATTTGTATGAAGTAAAAAGCTTCCAGGAGTGGAGGCTTATTATAATTGTATCTTCTTGCAGCTCTTGATCATGATGGAAATCTCTTTTCTTAGGCTGTTCAGTACCACTGATGATTCTCTGTTCGAGGAGAGAGAGCTGACTAGAACGCACCAGTGGGATTGGAAGGGGTATGATCTCTCAAATCCATGTTCCCAGATTACTGGCATTTTTGGCATTTGTGTTAGCCATGTTGTGAGTGTGTCCTGGGTTTAACTGGATATCTCTTTCCCCTGTCCTATCCTCCATTTCACTTTATATGTGTAAATCTAAAACTCTTATTTTTCTCAACTCGGGATTCATGTGTTGCATGAAACACGTTTATTGCTGCACTGTAAAACCTTCAAAGGAAATTCAGAGAAGGTCAGCTCTTGTTAGCTGTGGGAGATGGGAGATAGACTTTGCTTTCCCCTCTAGTCAAAATATTCCAGAGCCTTGAGATGCCTTACAAAAATAAGATGGGTTTGCCTGCAGTTTTATCATGATGTCATAACGGGCTTGCAATAACAAGACACAATAATTACACACACACACAGGCTCACACTGTTTAACTTTCAGTTTATTCTGCTTTTTGCCTCCAGCTCTGCTTCTGTCTGATGCTGTGTGATTTGAAAGCATTCCCAACAGGCCAGGGGCAAAGCCACGGGCTCTGGCACCTCTGACATGCTCTGTTCCCTTGCTGGCAGAGCCTCTTTAATGTGCAGTTAATCACTTTCTTTTGAACTGTTTATGGCAACAAATTGGATGTGAAATAATAAACATTGGCAGCTCTTTTCAATATTAAAGGTCCCAGAGCTGGCATGAGGTCCTATCAGTTTCTTGAAGACAGACTTTTATGTGTAACCTTCTAAAGCATTTTGTGTGCCAGTGAGTACGCTGAGAAATTCTCCTGGCATCTTCCAGGAATCCCAGGCTCTTTTATGCATTAAAGGTCATGAGAAGCTTTGCTTTTTTTTTTTTCCCCAAATCTAAAAAAATTAAAAAACCAAAACAAAGCAAACAAAAAAAACACCAAAAAACCCCCACAAATGACAACAACAACCAACCACCTTGACTAATTATTTGATGTCTAGTTAACTGAGCAACACAGGAAAAGCATCTTCATTTTCTTGCATCAAATTTGGAAGTGATTATTTCTCTCGATTTCCTTCCCTGATAGTTACAGGAATTTGCTCTTCACCTACCCCCAGACAAGCCCACTCTGATACAGTATGAAGAGCAATATCAATGCCTAATGAATGTACATAATACAAAGTTGGTGCTATTATTTTGAAGTAAAAATTTGGACTTTTAAATAGCTCAAAGTTCTTGCCTATCCTAGAAAGCTCTGTGGTGCTTAAACAGCTGGAGAATGTGGTTGATTCCAGGTAATTTCTTCCTTTTGCCTCCTAACTCACATTTTCACAGTTTCCTCTTGAAAATGATAATTAAAATAAGTTGTAGTGAAGCTTCAATGTTGTTTGGCACAATTTTCCTTTTGGTGTGCAAGCAAAGATTTTAAAGCAGGCAAATAGCGTCTCACATGGTGTTTGAGTTGGCTGAAGGTTATGTTAAATATCAGTTTGGGTATGTGCCGCCAATTCTGATCTCCTCCTCACTGCCTGGGAGATTTTTCTTTTCCTCGCTGTCATTTTAAACACTTTTCAAGTCATTCGTAATACAAGAGCATTTCTGATAACTGCACAAACAGTACATCCTGCAATGACTGGTTCAAGATTTTAACCTTGAAGTATGAAGTGCTTGAAGTGAGATTCAGTTCAGACATGGATGTAAGGATAGACTTCAGTTTCATGGAAGCACGGGTTCCTCTCCGTTTTGTTGCTTCTGTATCACTGGGACTAGTGGCACACACACAGGGAGATGGATGAGCAGATGAAAACAATAAAGAACAGTGAATGCAAAAGTGAGAGGTGTCCCAGCCAGGCAGTGCTGACTGGCAGGATGTTCTGTTCCAGCTGTGCCATGGATTTGTAATGATTAGCTGCTGACCAAACCACAGCAGCACTGAGACGTGACTCATGCCATGAGCGGCTTTTATGGGAGCCCTGTAGCTGTCACAATGACTCTGGCTGTCCCATATAGCAAGAGGGGTGATGTATGGCAAGAAGAGCAAGGTTGAGCAGCAGAATGATCAGTCCCTGAGGATTTGCAATGATAACGGGTTGTGAGGAGGGAGGTGGCTTGTTCTATGAGATCCTGCCACAGAGAGGGGGAGCAGGAGGATGCAAAAGGAGCTTCATGGGCTGAGATTACTCTATCTGTGTTGTGGGAAGCAAGAGCTGTAAACAAGATTTTGCCCTAACAATTGCATGGCTGCTTCCAAGTCATCCATGAGCACAGCATGTGGCCTAACAGGGGTCAGGATGCTGGTGGCAATCCTGGGCTGTGGCAGTCAGCAGTGCTCTGTGTCACTCACTTATGCCCAAAAATCTCTTATGTAGCCAGGCTATGAGCCCAGACAGAGAATCTAAACAGTGACTGCCAAGAGCAAGCGTCATGTGAAAGGGCTGCTGGTTCGAAAGGTGACTGGTTTTGTCTGAGGCTGTAGCTCTCTGAGATAAAGTCTGGCAACAAAACTGGCTTTAAGTTTTTCCCTTGTCTCTTTTTCCACTTTACCACTCTTCTATACCCATTCTGTGGTATCCTGACCCCCTCAGCTGTGTGTCATTTGTGTGGCCATACCTGGCAACTGGAGTGCAGGCTTTCTTAATGCTCTGCAGGAACAAAACCCCCCAATAATGAAATAAGATAGGTGGCATTTGCTCATGGCTCCCCATGCAGTACCTAACAGGAGCCTACAACAAAACTGGAGAGGAACTTTTTGTAAGGACATGTAATGATGGGACAAAGAAGAATTCCTTTAAACTGAAAGAGATTTAGAAGTTTAGATTAGATACTGGGAGGAAATTCTTTACTGTGAGGGTGGTGAGGCCCTGGCACAGAGAAGGTGAGGCTGTCCCATCCCTGGAAGTGTTCCAAGTCAGGTTGAATGGGGCTTGGAGCAACCTGGGATAGTGGAAGGTGGCCCTGCCCGTGGCAGGGGGTGGGAACTAGATGATCTGTAATGGTCCCTTCCAGCCCCAGCCATCCTGTGATTCTGTGATACCCACACAATTGGAGATCTTTGCCCTACCTTGCATTTGCTCCTGCCCCACATCTGAGGATCCCCCCAGTCTCCTGGCAAACCTCCTGCTGATAAACCCCTCCTGTTTCTCCTCCCGTGCAGCAGGAGCAGGACATATTCCTGCTGTCTGGTAGTGAGGGCTGGCATCCAGGCTGCTAAACTGCAGTGTGGGCTCCAGCCCCAGCAGAGCCAGTGAGGGATGAGGAGGGATAGGTTGTAAGTCGGGTATTGAGGGTGATGCCTTGAGAGGCTGCCTGGAGCAGAGACTAGACAGTGTTAAAGGAATAAAGTAGGTATTTATTAAAAGGCCTTCAAAGAATACACCTTGGGCAGTACAAGAGCCTGGCCAGGGCTCTGCCCAAGATGGACAGCGGGTCACACATTTTTGCACTTTTATAAGTTTTGGTCCATTTACATTTTGGGGTTAATTGTCCAACTGCACCTTCAAGTTATGAAGTCCCATCCTCCCAGATTGCTCTCCTCAATTCACTGTTGTTTGTACTTTTTGGGCCCAAAGCTGCAACGGTGTCCTTGGTTCTGGGGTTGGAAAAGGATTGTTTTGTCTGACTAAACTGTGAAGAGAACTTGCTAACACTTTTTGTGAAGTTCAAAATTATGTACTAATGCAGTACAGAATCTGGAAAATACGAAAGCTAAAATTTAAGGCATCATTTGTACCATGGACTTATCCGGGTAAAACTTCAGTATTTCCACAGTGAGTGTCCTGCTTTGTCCCACTGGCTTGAGCTGGGCAGCTCCTGTGGGCTGCACTGGGGCAGGTGAGGGTCCTGCTCCGCGTGCCACCCACTGCTCCGTTCAATTGCCTGGTTCACAGCGTCCTGTTTTTCTCACTCCAGTTTTATGCTTTCTCTGAAGGCAGTACCGCAGTCTGCCCCACACATGTCCAGGTTTATTCCTGGTTGCAGTTGGTCTCACCAAGTAGGAAAGTATGAATTTGCAACCTTGTGGTTATTTTTATATAAGAATGTCTTAATACATGGTGGATGTTTGAGTCTAGCTTTCGATGTTTTTCAAACGGTGTCTGTATTTTGATTTTTAATTTGCCTCTGAGCAAGACTGTCTACAAACACTGGCCAAATCTGCCTATCTTGGACCTGGAAGGGGTCCCTGGAGAAAGTATTTCAAGTCACTTATTCAGCACTGGCTGCTTTTACATTTGGCTTGAAGTCTGACAACTTTCCACCAGACCTGCAGCATAGTAAAGCACATCCTCTCTGTGACAGCAGGAGAGCCAAGGAACTAGCAGGTTGCAGGAGTGAATGCTATAAAACAGATGCTATTAGTGGGCTTCACCAAGGGTGGGAGGCAGAGTACAGTAGCCCTATTACAGCCTCCAAGGTGGGCCACAAGATTGCTGTCTTATGAGCAAGCTGTGCCTGCAGTATTTGGCTCGGCATCGCATCCTGAAAATTCCAGTGCTGAGAAGCACTTTTGCACTGTGAGTAAACTGTAAGCTAGATTTGAAAGGAAAGTTTTTGATTAAAATCAGCATTTCAGAGCCTTCAGCTGGCAGCTGGTGTGGTGTTAAGGATGGACATCGTTGGAGACTGCTGTGGTAAAGAGGCCCCGTGTCTGAGTGTTTAAAACTGGGTTCCATCCAGTTGTGATAGTGGTTTTTAACAGTCAGAGGAAAAAAAATATTGCTGTATATTTACACATAGGGACAGATTCTGCTCCTCTTAAAACCGTGGCAGAGTTCCCATTGATTTCCATGGGTGCCTGCCTCAAAATGTTTGAACAGTAAATATATTCTTCTGGGTGGGAAACCAGGATAGAAATCCCTCTCACAGCTTGCTCCCAGCACTGCAAATGTCAGGGTTTTTCAGCGCTAGGCTCAGAAACGCTACTTCTGATTTTAAAAGCCTTTAAACTTTAACAACCAGATGTGGCCATACTTCACAACTGTCAATCAGAATCAACAGCCAGCATTATATTAGTCCATATTTCTTCTATTCCCCGTGTATGTAGTATTTCATTGATATGAATATCAAATATATCGGAGTAATTGAGAAATGTAGTAGCAGGTACAAGCATTTGCTCTCTGAGTGCTTTTAATAATAAATGTTTTTAATAATAAAGCTTGAATCCATTGACACTAGATGAGCTGATCTGCTATGATATGGATTTTTTAGTGCTATTGCTTATCCTATCTCTGCATTTCTCAAAGAATGTGCATGGCTGTGGGCATGTACTTTTTGCCTTTCTCTCCATCTCTATCTTTACTGAAAGGTTTAGAAGTTCAAAGTCATTGGAGATTTTTAGTGATACAGCATACAAAATTTATAAAAAACCACTTGTATAAAAAATCCCTATCTTCTTCCCAGAAATCTGAGAAGAAAGCCTTTCTTCAACATCTCTGAAAGCTCCTTTAATGAAGAGCATTCCCTCATAAACAGCTGGCTTTGTTCTAAACCTGTAAGCTATATATAGGTTTCTGTTTCCAATAGTTTTCAGAGTCAACTCAAATCATGCAGAGCCAAAACTTCTGGCAAATTGCTGTCAACCTGTGTCAACATTTGCATCAATAACACTTGGTGTCAGTATATGGAGGATCTACATCCAGTCTTTGGAAATCGTGGTTCAATGGGCTGTTCACTGTCCTGACCACTAAAGGCTGTTCCTCTCCAGCATTCAGTGCTTCCCAAGGGCACAACTGCATGATGGAGGACCTGCATATCCTAAAATTCTGGGTCTGAATAAGCTGTAGATTCCATCTATATTCTGAAATAGGCAGGAAGAAGCCACAGTAACTGTCCAGAAAGAAGGAGGAATAGATAAGCAACAATCCTTGACTACCACAGTAATCAGAGAAAAAAAAAGGAAGAGAGGAGAATAAAGAAGACATTAAAAGAGATTTAAAAAGCAGGGAAATAAAAGGAAAATATAAAAAGCAAGTAACCAGTTCAGCTGACATATCTATGCTTTTAACATCACGCAGGTATCTTAGGCCACACACAGCTAATGGTAAATGGCACCACCCTGACACGGCTAACCTTGGAAATAGTTTTGAAAATGCTTCTCACTCCTTTTTCTTTTGTGCTAATTGCATATTAAAAAAAAATAGTTTAATGCCTGTGCAGGCATTAAGTGTCCTATGACTATTATTTAGAGAGTAAAAAAACCTTCATCATCTGTTTCACTGCAATTCTTGTGTTTTTACAGTGAAATGGTGATGTAAAGAAAGAACTCACCTACTCTGCAGTGCATAGGTACGACCTGCTAAATATACACTTGGTGTCAGAGATGGCTCTCTTCACAATCCCACTGTGAGAGCAGCATCCTCAAATGTTTCTCAATCATTTGCAGAGTCACACTCGAATTTTATTCTATCAGTAACTGCATGCAGTCAGCAAAAATAACAAGATAACCTAGAAGGAAGAAACGTTCACATTTACTTCCTTACTTTGGCACAAATTACTCACTAGTCAGAATTTTTGAATCTCTTCACCTTTCTGAGGTAAATAAATTGAGTGCCATGCATCTTCATA
This sequence comes from Ploceus nigricollis, assembly GCA_013399945.1. Classification (NCBI taxonomy): domain Eukaryota; kingdom Metazoa; phylum Chordata; class Aves; order Passeriformes; family Ploceidae; genus Ploceus; species Ploceus nigricollis. The sequence continues at coordinate 392,980 of VXBC01000514.1, read as the reverse complement.
TGTATGGGGCTTTCATATTAGATGTTAAAAACTGCATTGTGTAGATAATAGATCCATTGATGAGGGACCAGGCTGGGAACTGGCTGAGCTGGGTTCTCTCTGTGAGGGGCTGTATGGGGTTAAGGAAGTCGCTGAGCTGGGAGCCCCCATTTGTGACAGCCCCTCTCCCAGTAAACTCTTGAGGGTGGAGAGGTGCAGTCACCACACAGGGAGGGTGCCCATGGCTGGGAGACCTCCTGTATCCCTGTACACGGAAAGACAGGACTTTGAGGGGTTGTTTTGTTGCTTGTTTTTACCTTCAACACTCCTTTCCTCTGCTGTGCAGTGTCTGGGGGTATTGAACATTCACTGTGTTTCAGTGATTTCTCATCAGTGTGCTGGACCAGTGTCCTCGTGTCCTTTTTACTCCGGGTGGTGGTAGCTTGGTGTGAAAACCCCTGAGGAGCACTTTATTGCTGTTTTGTTACTGGTTGGTGATTTGATAGCAAAAAAAAAAAAAAAAAAAAAGTTTGTGTTAACGCAACCAAGAAGGGGGGGGGGGGGTTA
>VXBC01000514.1:358495-392332 GCA_013399945.1 Ploceus nigricollis | reverse complement strand
AAAAAAAAAAAAAAGTTTGTGTTAAGCTACACAAGTAGTGGGGGCGTGGGTTAGTTGTGGTACTGAAAATATGACCCTGTTTTAAGTCTGCTTGAAATGTTTTACCTTTAATTTCTTTTTCTCAAATCCTGCTTTTAAAAAAAAAAAAAAGAAGTGAAAAATACAATTTTGACATGTTTCAACCAGCATCAGTGCAACACATTTCAGCATTCCTACATTTTAATCCTTTTTAGTCAAAAGTGATTGCGAAATTCAGCAGAAATTCATGAATGGTTCCAGCTTCCCAGGACCACATAGTTCTGTGGATAAGCTACTTGCCAAACAAGCAAAGAAATCAATTACTCGGTTCTATTTATAAACAAAAACTTTAAAAATTCATCATTGTTCCACAAAGCTGATTTTGCAGACCTGTCTCTTACGGAATAAATTGGATTAATATTCCGTCTTGCAGTGTGTCTGTCCAAAATAACAACCCCAGGAATGGTGGCTGTTTCCCATAGTTTGGTATTTGTTTTCAGCTGTGGTAGTGGCACATTGTGCTGTTTGTTGTCTGTGTTGACAGGGACATTTTCCATGCTTCTGGATGGCCCTTCCTGAGTGAGGGGGCTTCAGACTTGTGCAGCGTAGGTGGCAGCTTTTCTTCCTTGTGTTTTTTTCTCAAACATTTAACTTCTCTGGCTGTGGCCACAAAATGGCCACAATGCTTCAAGGTCATCAGGCAACACAAAAAAAACCCTCTCCTAGGGAAAGGCAATTGGTTTAATACTATGGATTAGAATATATTTGTGCTTGACTGATTTTCCAATATCTTCATTAACACTGTTGTTGATAACATGGCTTTTAATGGCTTCTATAACCACAAATGCAGCAAGGAATGAAGCAAATAGGTCATTAATCCCTTAAAAGTACAATTTAATGCAATGCTTCATGACAGGAAGTTAACAGGATAATAAAACCTTTACTGTTTTAAGCCACACTTAATATTTTCATGGCACAGTTGGCTTGACAAAATACTCTTTGTGAGTCATCACTTCAAAGCAAGGTCCTGGGGACCAATTAAAGTTGTGTCTGCAACCCCCCATGCATAACTGCATGTAAGCGTGAGGTATTTCAAAATATCTCTTTCAAGTAATAGGAGTTGCACCAAGAAGAAGTAAGAGGGATCTTTTGCTTCAAACCTTTTAATTTAATACGCCCATGTGTGGATACACCCTTGGGGAATGAGAAATTGATTTTCGTTCTTTGCACAGATCCTACATTAATTTGCATGTCAAAATAGTCCTTGGAATTTGTCTCCCAAAAATTATATCCTTGACAGACAAACAATAACAAGATAGATTGTCCTTTAGTTCAAGCTTTTTTTTGAAAGAGACCAAAATGCCCCTATTATGGCTGATTAAAAGGGAAAAAACATAAAAGTAGTTGCCTTGCATACAGTTTGGAATTCCTGGGCCAGTGGAACTGAGAGGATTAAGGACAAAGAGAGGATCTTAGAATTTGCTCTTCTAGTTCAGTCCATGCCAATGACTTTCTGTTTGACAAGGGAAGGTGTTTAACCTCCCAGTATTGATTTCCACTTGGAATGAACTGCAAATAGGTGTTGTTATGGTGTTGCTGATACTGCCACATACCTGTGGATGTTCCCATCTGAATGTCAAAGTGAGCATTTTTGTGTGAATTTTACAGATTTCTGGAAGCTCTTTCTAAGGAACATGATGGCTTTCATACTGAAGAAAGTGACATCCACTTTTTTTGTTGCTGTTGTTCAAGGATCATCTGGATTGAGTCTCTTTAATTACTCTGCAAATAACGAGCCTACAATGGTAATTTGTTGATGCAGGAATGGGAAAGTAAATCTATAATTTTCATGTAAGTAGAGAATAAATATTAGATGAGCTGTGTTTTCTGACAGAGGCTGTGTGTTCTGTTTGTGAAAAAATCGCTCCCTTCTGTAGTTGGATTTAATGTCTGCATTGTGCATGTTCTGCAAGAGATAATTCCTGCTTCAACGAGCTTACAATAAAATATTAATTGTTATTATAACAAATACTGCTGGCAGACAAAAATGGGGGGTCACCAGGCAGAAAGCCATGTAATGAATCAGAAGTGAGAACTAGATCTGTGTTTCCTGGGTTGTAGCTTGCAGCTGTGTTTGCAGGACTGTAGTATCTCAAGTCCTGTGGTTTCTTCTAAGAAAATGCTACACTACCAGAAAAAACCCCCACACAACAAAATACTGAATTGTTTCAAGATCCATCCACTTCTCCCCATCAGATAATCATTTCTCAGGCACTGACATCTCTTCCTTTTTCTCTCAGAATTTCCTTGGATTTGACTGTGCAATTTGTTTGTGGGCTGGCTTAGAGAATCAGGACTGACTGCTGTAACAGATCATCGCGTTTTTATGTGTTAGGATCCTGACAAGTTCAGAAGAAATGTCCTGTGTAGAAGAAATAGAGGTGCAAAGAAAAGGTACTGGCATGAGTGGTATAAATTTGGGATGTAGATGCACAGGAAAGAGTTCACATGAGAATATTTAGATTTCTGTTTTCTTTCTGGGAAGCATTTTTGCAAGTGTTTCTGTGAACAACCAACGGCTTTTTTCATCACCTTCTCCTCCTCACATTTCCTAATTATCTGTCACTTCCCTCTCATCCTGCTTCTCCATTTGGTGCCCCAGGAACATCCTGGGAGCTTGAGACTAGACAGCTTTGGTAAATGTTTAGCAATGGCTTGTGCAGATTTCTGAATCCCAGGAGGTTCAACTCGTGGGAAAGTTTCAAGTCCCATCTTAGGACTAAATTCCGAGTATTGTTAAATGGCTGAGGTTAGAAATAGTGGGAAAAGAGTAAATAGAAGCAGAGCTGCAAGTCAAACCTTCACACCCTTTCTTCTCCTCTCTCCACAGCCTCATACACTGCTGCTGTACGAGTCAGCCTGTTCCTCCCCCTACAGCCCCCTGTGAGTGGGCAAGTGTATCTATAAAAAACAATAGATGTGAGGGAGAGGAAAAAAAAAAAAAAACCACAACAAAAAACCCCCAACCAACCCAACTAACTCTTGATCTTCAGGCTCTGAGACTTTGGCTGAGAGCCAGGTGTTGCAGACAGCAGCGCTTTCATAGCGGGGGAGCCCGCGCGGGATGTGCTGGGCGTGTGCTGTGACCGCAGAGCGCTCAGCACATGTCAGCACAGCTGATAACACACTCGTGCCTCCCAGCCCCTGCCCAGCACAGCCCTGGCAGGCTCTCAGCCCTAATTAACACGCTGCCTCACTGCCACTGGGAGGTTAAAGCCACAGCTTTATTTACTGCACAATTAATGGGTAAACATGACTTAATCATAACTTAAACATTCGGCATTTACGAGAAAATTTCAAAATCCTTTTAAGAGCTCTTTTGACCTCGAGCCTTCAGGCAGACCTCTTGTAATGCAGAATTAACTGCCTGTTCCACCAAGGGATGTCGGGGCTCTCTGTGACACCGTAGGTTTCCATCCCTGAACCAACATTGACTGAATAGACATTCTTGTGTGTAGGTCCTGTCCCAGTGTCAGGGTTCTTCTGGGCTAAATCAGCGTCTGATGGCATCTGAGCACTGGCTTCAGTGAGAATCCCCAATCCCCAAGGTAGTCACAATGTTTGACTACCTGTTGAGTGAAGAAACATTTCCCAAGATCCAAACTAAACTTCTCCTGGCACAAGTTGAGGCCGTTTCCCCTCATCCTCTCCGTTGTTCCCTTGGGGGCAGGGCCTGACATCCCCTGGCTGCCACCTCCTGTCAGGGATTTGTGCAGAACTAGAAGGTCTCCCTTGAGCCTCCTTTTCTCTAGGCTGAGCCCCGCCAGCTCCCTCAGCTGCTCCTCATCAGATTTGCGCCCCAGCCCCTTCCCCAGCTCCACTCTCTTCTCTGGACATGCTCCAGCCCCTCAGTGTCCATCTTGTAGTGATGTATCCAGAGCTGGACATGGGATCTGAGATATAACTCCAGCAACAGCCCACCAGCTGCACCTGCTCCAGGAGGGATCACCCCTGCACTCAGCATGCACTTGGCACCCATTCCTCACCTCCAGAATAAAGTGATTTGCACATCACCAGCTGTACAGGCATTTTGATAACACCCCACCACAGCTGTCTCGCTGGGACGTGTGCTCCCAGAAAGGATGAGAGGGGGAAGAAGCTTTCCCATGCCAAAAGCAGAGTGGCTTCTTTTAGCTAAGTGTTCTCTGCTGAAATGATTGTTTTTCAGTATTGTGCAGATTAACATGAGGCAATTGTCCACCCTGAAAACAGTGTCCCTCTTCCAGCTGGACTCCTGAACCTCCAGTGCATTCATTGCTCCCAGCACACAGTTCTTGCCATGGCACTGAGTGCTGAGCTGGCAGTTTCACCTCTCCCACCTCTGGTTCAGGCTGCAATGTGGAGCATCTTAGGCAGGAAAGGAGGTGAAGTAAAGAAGTAGCTGATATCAACTGAAGTGGATCAATAAAGGATTTTAAACACTCATTTAGATATATTGCTGTATTTTACAGCCTGTAAATTGTAATACAGAATAAAACTGGTCAAGAGGAAAAAAATTGTTAATAATTTTTTTTGGGAAAGATGTCATTTTATGTCATTTTAAAAGTCTTGGTGCTGTTACTAATATCCAACTTTTTCATAGTCTTATGTATTTCTCCTAGATACCAAAAATGCCACATCTTCTGCCAAGTAAGACTGATGTGAGGACATGAGAGAAGAAAGATGAATGAATAGGAGCTGGTACTTCCCGTGCAGGCTGAGGAGAGACAGCAGAGTACAGTGATTGTGAGCTGTCAGGAGGCTGAGCAGCTGAGATGGGCAGAGTTCAGCCCTGTACTTCTTCCCCTGCATTCCTTCCCCTCCCTGATCCCATGAGTGTCTCCCAACCCTTTAAGAGGCGTTTCCTCTTCCAATTCAGCCCATGCTAGAAGCTGGTGTAGAGTGGGAGGAACTGTGGAATAAAAGAAGCTTTGTGGATCTGGAACTGGCCAGGGAACTGGCAAAATTCCTGTGCCCTCCTACTCACCACTCCTGCAGTTGCCTGTGGCATTTGCCACCTGTCAGGGTGTGCTGTGACTTTGGGGTAACCATTGTGCTCTGCACTGCTCCAGATCTGCTTTCAGATTGTCCTGGGAGGCTGCCTTGCAGGGGTGAGAATGAATGAATGAATGAATGAATGAATGAATGAATGAATGAATGAATGATTAGGAATCTAATCTTCTATCTTCTTACACTGATGTGCCTGAACTCAGAGGGAAACCAGTTCCTCTGACTTCCATGCTCCTCAGCTTTCCTGCTTGGACAATGGTGCTTATCAAGAAAACACGAGTGACATGAAATACTCCTTGTGTCTGGAGAAAGCTTTTCAAGTTTCCTGGATTTGCTGTCCCATTGGAAGTGTCAAGTAGTACTAATATAGGAGAGTAGGGTGGTGTTTTGCTTCCTCTGCCTGCATTATTCCCCTCTTGGCTTCAGGAGTCACGTGCACATCCTCCTGTGTGTCTGTGCCAGCGCTGAGAGCTGTGTGTGCCAAGGCAGGCTACAGTGTCTGCACTCACTATGTACAGCCTACACACCGCCCCTGTGAGTAAGAGTGGCAGCAAAGGAAGAGGGGAAGGGAGGGAGTATCTGTGTGTCTGTGGATAAGATCATATATTTGTACAAAGTGTGCGTCTGTGGGCTTCAGAGACTGAAGGGAGTCTGTGGTTCAGACAGTCTGCCTGTTTTTTCTCTCTCTCCTTTTTTTTTCCTCTCTGAAGGCAGCAAAATATGTTGATATGGATTTTTTTTTTTTTTTAAGTAGGAGCTTCTTGTGTTTTGAGTTAACACATTTCCTTCACATCAGATCCTGCCAAACATCATTTGCTTATTAGTTCTGTGAAAGCAGGTTATCCTGCCTTTGAAAGGCAGCACCATTCCCCATTGTTTGCTTCCAAACTGCTCAGAGACAAACGGTAATAAGACTTCTGGTTAAAAACAACAGAATATCAGCATGAGCAGAAAAGTGGAGAAAAAATGCCTGTGCCTGTGCTTCATGTGTGCTTAAATATTTAGCTGAACTACTGCCAAGGCTGTGAGTTTGGAGAGCAGAAATACTGCCACTGATGTGCTCTGTGGAACTGTGACCCAGTAACTTCAGCTGTGAACAATGTCCAGGGTGGTATTTTTGTTCAGTATTCTCACTGGTGAAATGAGGCTTTAATCAGATGAGAGCAAAAGAGGAGCTTCACACAAACTAATCTACAAGGGAGTATGGGATTTTCATTCACGAGAATAATGATTGTGATTTTTTTCTCTCAGAAATGAAATGCCCCCAGTAAGAAAGTACAATACAAAAGGAAGTGAACTCTTCCTGACCGCTGGAGTTTGCAAGTAATGACCTCTTTTCTCTTTCTGTCTCATTCTTTTGTCTTTTTTTGTTGTTACCAACTAGCAAGATTTCTCAGTGGAAATAGGCTGTTTTGTCTATGGATAGATCGTTCATCAGAGGGATTGAAATACATTCTTTATAAGCATGCTGAACATACCCAGCCATTAATAACATTTTTAGTGGTGAATAAAACAAAGGATATTACAGATTGCCAGCAGGGAAATTGATTTATCTTGCTTTGGTTGGTTGTCTGTGTTAAGAAATGTCACACATATTTTAAGTGTTTTACATAGTTAGTGTCCTGTGTTTTTACCGTATCAAAATCTCTGCTAAACTCTGTTTTTGCATCTTTTTCCTCACCTCATTCAGCAAGGAAACACTGCTGTCCATGAGGCATGTTCAGTCAATTAACATATATACTTTTTGTACATACAGATGTGTACATACTTCTAAGTATATCTATAGTTATGCATATGTTTAGGTATTTTGATTAATTAGACCAAAAAATTTACTTACTTCCCCCCAGAGGACCACACTGCAATGTGCATGCACCAATTTTGTGTGCAATCTTCAAGGATGAGCTACTGACACAGGGGAAGATTTGCTGCTTCTGAGCATGACCCTTCAAAGAACTTGCACTACTGGAATTTATCTTTTCCCCTGGAATCACTGGCAATTAAAACTGGCTTTATGGGCCTACAAGACAACTAGCACAACTGAGACAAGTGGAATTCAGCTTCTCTGAGTCCGCAAGGTTGGCTGGCACAACCTCAGGTGGAATTAACTCAGGTGGTCAAACCCAACGTGCAGCCCATGATATACCCACACAGGGTATGATGGTGCCACTCCAACTATTTATAAATCTTCCCACTACTTCTTGAAAGACATAACATCAGGATGCATAACATCCTGAAACTGAAATTTAAAGGACTTTAAAGGCTCAGTCTATCAATGTCCAGATTGAGGTTTTTGTGTTTGCTTGTTGTTGGGTTTTTTCCTAAACTTCTTGTGGATAAACACAAGCAAAATTTGGAAATTCCATACTGTGGCTAATTTTGAGTTCATTGAGCAGAAAATATCTGATCAGAACATACATGGAAATATTTTTGTGTGGCTTTTTTTGTTTTCAGTGCTAACATAAATAAACTGTTTAACTGATTTTGTATAAACTTTCCAAAAAAAATCTCAAGCACGGAAAATTTCAGCCCAAAACGGAGTTTATTTGAGAAAATTACAAGCAACAGAAAAAGAGGGTTAGAATGGAAATCTGAACTCCTCATTAACTAAAGTTAAGCGCCAACTTAAATGCCAGGGGGTTTTTTCTGTTAATATTTGGTTTAAGGTTACATACAGGTTTGGAAGAGCTTAGCTCTTTTTAACCCTTTTTTTATTGCCGTCACTGACTTGGTTTTGTTCCAAATTGGTGGCTTGGGTTCAGGACTCCATAGCTGCAGGAGTCCACCACAGCAGCAGACATGGGCTTGAACGTTTTCTTTCAGACCATTGTTCTTCACAAAGCCCTGAATCCACACAGACCCCTCTACCTAACCTTGGCTAGCCCTAAATTCAGGGGCACAGGGCAGCAGGGAGCACCAGGCCATGTCAAGTTATGGTGCCCACGACAGCTGTGGGGCAGGGGGTCTGGCTCACACAGCAAGAAGGGGTGCACAACCCTCAGTGGGACACCAGGCAGCTGAAACACCCACATGCTGTGTTCCCAGTCCTCAGCTGGGGCAGAAACTCTGTCCAGCTCCATCCCCAAAAGCCATGGCAAGCAAGGCTTTGAGCACGCCATGCTTTTCACCTGGAAGTCTCAGCACCTTTAGGAGACTGAGGAGACGGGTGTTGTTTGACTGGCTTTACTCTTGGTCTAGCTAAATATGGAGATTGCTGTGGTCTAAGGATAGGACCTGCATCTCACTCCTTAGCAAGCAGCTAACTCCATTCCTGGCTCTGCAGCAAATTCCCTATGTAACCTCTGGCAAACTTTCTCTTCCTTTGCTCCTTCCTTCGGAAAATTCCTCTGAATTCAGGGGGGCATTTTGTTGAGGGAAGGCAGGATGAGGAGCTGCTTTACCAGATTTGGAGTCTCTTTTGCTTTTTGAAGTTTAGCCAGTTCAGTTCTGAGACCAACAGTGAATGTCTCCACTGCACTTCTTAAGAGAATTGTCTCTTTTTCCAGCAATGTAACTTTTCTTTACATTTTGTGCTTCCTACAATTTAAAAACCTCCCTGGTCTGTCTTTGTTCCCATTTTATTTTAGTCCAAAGATCTGTATTAAATATACAGAAGAAGGGATCCAACTATGTATGAAAAGCAATTATAAGAACTCATAATTTAAAATTTGCCTATTGCAAACATTCAGGAAGCATTCAAGTGGTCAGTGATATTGCACTGAAGGTGGGAGTGCCCAGGTCTCTTAAGTTATGAAAATTATTAAGTTTTCTATAACTGTGAGGAAGCCACTGACAATCCATGCACCTGGAAGGGCAGGTCTACAACTCTGGAACTGCAGCTCCAAAATAGAGATCCCTGACACTTGAAAGAAGACACCTGAAAGAAAACTTCTGTCAAAACTGTTTCTTTCTGTCAAGCACCGGCAGTCTTCAAACAGTGCAGGCAAAAACAGCTGGTGAGGAGCCTCACACTGAGGCCGTGGTCAGGCAGCCTGACTCCCACCCCAGTTTTTCCTATCAGCTGTTTTCCAGAATCTCTGTTATTAATGTTCTTCAGCCCTTGAAGCCATCCTCAGAGAGTTCAGAGGTGCTTGGCTTTCTCCACTGAGTAAGCACAGGGACTGAAGTGTTCAGTTTTGTGCTTCTCTCTATCAGACAGACATTGAAGGGCTAGAGCATGTCCAGGGAAGAGAACAGAGCACAGGGGAAGGAGCACAGGTCTTATGGCCTGGGGGAGCTGGGGTTTATTAGCCTGGAGAAAAGGAGGCTCAAGGGGGACCTTCTGGCTCTCTAGAACTCCCTGACAGGAGGGGGCAGCCAGGGGCTCTGCTCCCAGGGAACAAGTGACAGGACAAGAGGAAATGGCCTCAAGCTGCATTAAGGGATGTTAAGGTTGGATATTAGGAAAAATTTCTTCACAGAAAAGATTGTCAAGCATCGGAACAGGCTGCCCAAGGAGACAGCTGGGTCACCACCCCTGCAGGGATTTAAATTATGTATAGATGTGGCAGCTGGGGACATGGTTTAGTGGTGACAAAGTGGTGTCAGGTCCATGGCTGACTTGATGATCTTATGGGTCTTCTCTAACATAAACAGTACTATGTTTCTCTGACCTCCTGAATGTGGTTGTCAGGGTCTAGTGCTGTTCCCACTAAATTATATGAAGCCTTACACTGTGATCACTGAAAACGGAAGTGGACTTTGGTCTATCCATAGCAAGATATTTATTAGTTAAAATTTACAAAACTTTAAGCTATTTATTGACATTTCTAATAAATTCAGATTCTTTAGCCAGACAACTTTAACACTGGTTAAACATAATTCTGGATTTCTGTAAATGCCCTGAAACTCTCAGCCATTTGTTCACTAACAAACTTCTCCTGCAGGAGACTAACTATGCAGAAAGCTTGAAAGTGTAACAAACTGCATTTTGCCATTTTTCAGTATCATGGACAAAAACACAGTCTAATGAGCAAAACACTTTGGTACTGTATTCATCCCACTGCTTAATGCTCTTTCCTTCTGCTTTTTTTTCCTAGAGTGTATGGTTTTTCATGTTGGCAGGATGTGTGTCAACATGAGCGGAATATATATTTAAGCTTAAATTTGGGAGCAAGCACTAAATTATTGAACAACAATGCCTGCATGAAGGCAGAATTACATCAACCCAGTAGGTTCTCATGATAAGGGAGACCAGGCCCTGCTCTCAAACAAGCAGGGTGCAGCAATTTCTGAAATGGCAATACTGATCAAGCCCTGAGTTTGTACAAATTCAACAATGCAGCCTGCAGCCTTTCTTGGGAAGCACGTGCAAAATCCCCACAATTAAACTAATACTTTTAATTAATACTTTTTGGATTTATTTTCTTGCAAGTAATAGTAATATCTTGAGCACGCTGAGGGCTGTCACAGTGTGTTGTGATGGTCAAGGTAACCTGTGTTAGGAAATGAAGTGGCAACTCAGTGCTGCAAGATTTGTGCTTGGTGGATCTGGAATAAAAATAAAGCTACAAGCTCAGGCACTTACATGGACAACAACAGTTCCCTTCTGGATGCAGATACAAATTTTGTTCCTTTTTTTTCCCTGCAGGAAGCCCTCAGGTTAATATTTGTTAGAAGAAAGCTGTTTGCAAATGGGAGAAATTCTCTGTGTGTGGCTCTCCCAGAAATCCTCACAAATTCCAGCCAGCACAACGTTGCTATGTGACGGGCACTTTGTAACATCTGCATTTGAGATATTTCTGTACTTTGACCAGAAAACTCTCAACTGGATCCAAGGCTTGATCTTCATGGAAGGGCCCCTTGCAAAGGTAATCATCCACTTTGAGGCCCACCTGGACACAGCTTCTTTGGTGCCAGTCACCCCAATATGTTTACTCTACTGCAGATATTTCCTCCTGGGGATGAAAATTCCTTCTCAAAATATCTTCCTTTTTTGCCCTCTGGGAGATACAACTGTTGACAGTCAGCTGGGAGCTTCTTCCATCAGTTTCTTACCAATCCTGGCACTACTTTATTCTCAAGGGAACAGTGAGTCCTTGTGCCACAGGGACTGAAGGGGAGAAAGGAAGGAGGTGACCTTGCAGGAGCTCAAGAATGAGGTGAGACCTGGCAATGAAACTCTGTGGGTGGTTTCATGTTTGTAAGCTGGAGCTGGGCTCAAGGTCCTGCTGTAGGTCAAGAAGCAGGGAAAGTCTCATTTTCTCTTATTTTTCCATAATGCCTATCCCTCTACCCCAAAGCTTTCCTGTTCTGAGAGGCTGAGAAATTGGTTCTGCTTTTGCAAATAGTGCCCTTCTCCACAACAAGCCCTCTTGAGTTTTGGTTTGGGAGAGTGGGGGGCTGTGGTCAAAGTGCTTTGACCTTCACAAGGTTTTAGCAGCACCCTTTTTACTCCTTTCGTGGTTGCCCTTTCCCAAATGAATGGACACGCCCCAAGACACAATTGCAGATGGGCTTCAGAGAAGGAAGTCAGTCAAACAGAAAACAGAAAGTAACCAAGCCCTTAGGCTTATTTAGTGAGATCTTCCATTTCTCAAAGGGAATTAGATTTTTTAAAGCATTTAGATTATCAAAAATCTAGTGATTTAAAATCCTGGTTGGTGTCTGCCTGCTTATTCAAGTGCTTAGTTACTGTTCAAAATCTAGTTGTCAGACCTCTGTTTCCATACAGATTTTGGGCCAATTCTTCCTCTGTCGGAACTGTCACTATCCATCATTTTGCTATTACCTGTAAGAGAAGGATACGTCTGCTGCTCATAAATGCCAGATAACTTTTCAAAACCATAAGGAAAGATGAAGAAAACTAATTATATATGGTCAAAACATGGTTGCAGTGTTGCTGTGAATGTGGGTGACCAAATGCCTGAAACCAAAATGTAAGATGCCTGTGGGGCTCTGAAGCTGATACTCCAGCAGTGTAGGAAGGAGGCCAAGTAAGATGACAAGTGAAATGTTGTGGTTCTGGGAATTTCTAGCAGGCTTATGGTTCACATGTGTATTTCATGTGAAAGCATGTCATGCGCCTGTCCTGGCTGATCTTGTATACAGCTGGTGAACAAAAGTATGTGGAAGAAAGCTTGCATGCAAATCTCTTCTATGGGTGCCAAACAGAGGTGTGTCAATCCAAGAGATGTTAGTTGTTGGGGCTGGGCAAGGAATACTTTCAGCAAAGGACTTTTGCTCTCAGGAATGGCAGGTTTTCCTGCTTAGAAAAATTAATTTTTAATATGCCTTTTGTTTCTAGAGTTAATAGGGCAATTTGTAATGTGGGACATTGCTAGCTAGTACAGAAAGGTAGGTGCCAACAAAGCAAACACCAAACAGAAAAGGATGGCTAAAAGGCTTCTAAGGAGCACTAGAGTTTTGCTTGCATATATCTCTTTAGTGAGGTAGAAAGGAGTAATTACAGATTGCCACCAGAGTAGAAACAATTCAGCCTTTAGTTCACAGAATCACTGAGTTTGGAAAACACTTCCAAGGTCATCAAATCCAACCTGTGCCCAAATGCCCACCTTGTCACCTAGCCCAGAGCACTGAGTACCACATCCAGTCTTTCCTTGGACACCTCTAGGAATGGGGACTCCAAACCTCCCTGAGCAGGCCCTTCTAATGCCTGACCACCCTTTCCAGGAAGAAATTCCTCCTGAAGTCCAACCTGAACCTGTCCTGGCACAGCTTGAGGTTGTTTCCTCTTGTCCTGCTCCTTGCTGCTTGGGAGAAGAGCCTGACTCTCACCTGGCTGCACCCTCCTGTCAGGTAGATGTGTATAAATGTCCTTTTAATTGTTGCAGTGCACTTTATTACCTAAAATCTAGCATGCCACTCATGATAATTGACATTCTACTCCATACCTGTAAACTTGTTCTTTTCTCCATCATTAACATTTCTCAGAAGTGCGTCACTGAAAACTGCAAAGACACTTTCATACATTACAATTTATTGCTTACTTTGCTTATAAGGAGTGTTTGATCCTTGGTGTGATATAGATTATATATAGAATTGTAAATGTAGTATTCAAGAGACTGCCAGAATTCCTGTGTCTGCACAGCTTCAGACCATCAGTGTGGCCTGAACCCTTGAACTCTAAATAGGGAAAGCATGAACCCTCTCAAATGGAAATAAAGAGCTAGACTTGGAATGAAGTAGCTCATTCTTTAAGCGTTTGTGCTGATTGTTAAAAAATTATCTGAAATAATGGGAATAAAACACTCACAAAATGGGGACCATGCTTTTTCTTTGAGTTTCTGCAAAAGGCAGCAAGTACATGGGGATAGGAACTGTTGCTCATCAATGACCAGTTGATTTTAGAACAGCAGGATTCACAAACATCTGTGTTTACACTGGCTTCACATGGTGACAAAAGAGTTGAGAAGCTGCTTTATGGGAAGTCTGAGGAGGGAAGCCAGGAACAATGGAAAGGGAAGAACATACCAGTAGATTTGGTAGTTTGGTGACCTTCCTTAATCAATACATGATCCATGTTGAGCTGTTATCTTAGTTAGAAACCAAAAGGATTCTTCCTTGACAAGCTGGGAAGCCTTGGTTCCTTATGTTAAATTATCCTATGACTTCTCAGCTCCAAGGTTTTCCTGTTTTCTGAAGTCAACAGACAAACACCATTCCCAAGTGGTTCAGCTGAATGGATCAGGGAGATGGATTAAGATGATGTGTCTCTCAGCCACCAGATGTAACAACTTGTTTTTATATGGAGTCAGCTTTAATAAGTCTTACTTAGGAAAGCAGAAAGAGAACTGAAGAGGAGTTTCATCCATGACGCTTCCTTACTTATCCCCCTTAATTTGTACTTTATAAATACTCCCTGAAATCCTGAATGGGTTCTCAATCTTTGATGAATTGCTCTCAGGTTTTATTTCTGAGGAGTTTGCACAGTTAGAGAAAAAAAAAATATTCCTGGGGGGTTCTCTAGGAAGATCTGTCTGTCTTGTTATAGGATACATTTCTTGTACTGTCACAAGATGAAATGAGGGGCTCCCCTGACAAACATAAAAGTTACATGACAACCCATCTATTTTTAGATGATTTAAATCAGTCAAGAGGGAAAAACATTTGTTTCCAAGGCTGTGATTTTCCAGATGACACCATTTTATTGCACGGTGCCATACCATGAGAAAGAGCATTCTTGTGGCTTTTGAACTGGAAATCCTGTAGGAATGCTATTTCTGGCATTTATTTGCTGTGAAGCCAGGCACACATGGAGAGCAGACAGACTGACCAGATACAGTTTGTGGTATTAAGGCATTCAGAAAAGTCCCTGCTGCACAGCCCTTTTCCAGTATCCAGAGTGTTGAGTGAAGTTGAAAAATGATCAATGAAGATAAAATCTGAACCCCATGATCTGATCAGACAGGCAGACTTTCACGCTATTAATGTGTTCCTTCCTCTTGCAAAAACCCTATTTTGAGAATTCAGCTTTTCAGTCTTCATACACTGATGCTTCTAAAATAATTCTTGGTAATGAGCAAGGTTTTTGTTGCAAAGTGGGAGTGAGGGTTGAATGCACACGTTGAGGAAAAACCAAATGCCATCACTCCATTTTAACTGGGAAGATTTTTTTTTTATTTACCTGAGTACCACGTGTGAACGTGCAAAAAAGATGCTGATCAAGGAACAGAAAAAGAACTTGAGCCCATTCTTTGGTTGGCAGGGATAGTGAATTGTGTGACTACCCATGCAAAGAAAGCTTTTGTATGGCTAAGTGCTTATGCTTAAGACTTTGTACCATCAGATACTTCCTGTTGTCAGTTAAACAGAGTAGGCCGGATTTTTTCTTTTACATCAAAAAAAAACCAAACCAAACTAGGCTCTGAAATTTTTTTGAATATAGTTCTGTCTCTCCACAGCCTCTCTCATAGGAACTGCTCTAAAATGATAGTCTGCCTGAACAGAGCAAAACCCTAATAACTATGGTGCATTCCTGTTTAAAAAGTATATTTATTTAGTAAGTTTAGAAACCACTCTGAGGTTAGGTTACAGCTATTGGGATTAGAGGGCGTCTCGTGGGCAGTTCAGACATCAAGCTATAGGTCCATGGAGCAAAGCTGAGCTGTTTCTAGCCTGATGTCTGAATTATGAATTAGGTTCATTCTAATTCCAATGGGGTAAACCTCAGAGCAGTTTATATACTTATGGCTAAGTGCTCCTAAAATACAGGCTATTTATTTAAAACTTACATGTAAAATGTAATATCTAAAAAAGATGTCTGGCCTAGTGATGCTGGAGCACAGCAACCCAGCCAAATAAATCCTGAATTCTGACTTTGGAGCCCTCGGAAAGGGATAGCACAGCTGGCTTTATGCCACCTTCTGATATTCCCAGCTAGGTCAGATCCCTGCTTGGCTTGGGAAGAACTGGAAGAGCCACAAGGCCAAATTAATTTCCCTCAGCCCAAGGCATTTGCCTCTTCCTCAGCCATGCCTGTCATGCCAAAGCTGGGAGAGCCTTGGGTCATGATGCCCTCCCTTAACCACTCAGGAAAGTTCTATAGGCCAGGAACACCCTGGAGGGTTGACTCCTCTCTCTTGATCACTGGAGTTGTGCAAAGAAGCCCAAATCTACTTTTTTAGTCTGGCTGGATATTTGGGAAGCAGGATGGAGCTGCAGGATTTATTAACAACATTAATAGCATCAGCAACTGCTTCCATGTGGAGCCACCCTGGTCTCTGAGCTCATTCCAGCAGCAGTGCCAGCTGTGAACCTCTCACCTTAACCACCATGGGCCTCTGACCCTGCTGCTGGCCATCAGGGGCTGTGCCAAGCTGGCTTTTCCACAGGGACTGCTCTCCTTGTGGAGCACTGTGAGGTTCCTGCAGGAGCCTAAGCCATCCCTCTCTCTACTTCTTTTGCTCAGGCTACCCAAGAACCTAAAGGAGAGAGAGCATCGATGTTATTTTCCTGGGAAGTGGAACAGAAACTCCCCGCTATTTTAGGACATCTGAACTGGCTCCATCACTAGGCAAAAAAAAAATGAGTCAGTTTACACTCTGGTTCTCTCTTCCCTCCTCACCATGCTTCTTTAATTTCCATTCCAGGAAATAAATGGGACAAAACACCTCTCAAGTAATTATTTCTGCCTCAGCATTAAGTAAGATGTAGAGGAGTCTTCTGGAAACAGCCATTCCCTGGTTTGGTCAGAAGGTGAAGATCTTTTGCAGATGCAGAAGCCACAAATGTGTAGTGGACACAGAGGGCAGATTTCTTTAGACACAATCTTTAGAAGGATTCAGCATAGGGCTGAAGGAGTGCATAATTAATTTGTGTGAGGATACTGAGGCCAAAGATCACTTCATACAAATTTCTAGGAGTTGGCAAAACTAAATGTTACAAGCAAGCTAGTGGGAGTTTAAAACTGAGCATGGACAAAACCCGCTTTTATTGTTTTCTGCTTTCAAAGGAACTAAATCTCAACGTTTTGTGTGGCAGCACAGCTCTTGGATGCCTGAGGCTGACCATGAGGCACTAAATATGCATGAGTGCAATGAGAATATTGAACTAATCCCTCTTCCCCAGCTGCCCAAATCCATTCAGAGATGCTTGGGAGGCAATACTTCATCTGGCATCACTGAATCTTGGGTTGGGCTCCACTTAGTACAGGAACAAGGAGTTAAGTGCTTTCAGTGGACTCTTGGGATAGCAGCAAACTTCCCACGTCATTAGGTAAGTAAGGAAGGATTTTGGGGAGTGCGATAAAAGCAGTGAAAAACCTGAATAGCGGATCTCTCTGTTTCACTCTGCTTTGGCAGGCTGTTCCTGTGTCCTCAGAGCTCTCTGGATTAGCATCCTGAGGAGGGACAGCAGGTCCTGGAGGTGCAATGGTCCTACAGAGCAGACACAATGCCTGGGGAAGGGCTCAGATTGCCTGAAATGTGTTAGAACCAGCTGCATGCCTGGAATGGTATTTTTGTTTTTTGCTGATGACCAATACATATGGCCAGAGGAAAAATTCTCCAGGAAGGTGTCATAGGAGAATATGCATCAGTCAGAAAAAGGCAGAATTACAGTGAAAAAAAGAAATCCTGTTGTAACAGATAAAGTACCTATCAAGTGACAGCAGCAGTTTATTTTCCTTGAGCAAAAGTAATGGATATACTTAGGCATAATCCTACCCTCAAGTGTTTTAATTCTGAGCTTCTTATTAAGGAGAGACATCAAAATGGAAAAGTGCACACCCTAATGGAAACAATGTCATAAAACTGACAGCGTTTCTACAAGGTAGGTTGACACCTAAATTAGCTAAAGATGGGGAAAAAAATCAAATGGAAAGGAAAGAAAAAGGCTTGGTATGAGTCAGTATTTTTGTTATTTGTTGAGTGTTTTCAAGTCTGTGTTTTAACAGCTAATTAAGATACAAAGGATAAGAGAATTAAGTTTGTTTTGTTCCGCCTTCCCTGTCTGTTGACTGGCTAATCAAGAAATCTCCAGGCCCAGATGGGAGTTCATACCCACTTATGATTTCTCTTTGCCCCCATGTTTAACTTGAAAATGTACTTTGTTAAACTTGCGACTCATCCTGTACCCTTGAAAACAAAAAGACAGCTGCAGTGGGTTCAAGGTTCCATGTCTCTTGACCTCTTGATGTTGCTATTGCAGATATTGCTTATGTGCACAGAATACACCAATACACTTATTTATTCCATGCAATGACCAAAGTCCCACTGTAGGCTGATCTGTACACAATGCTGATATGACCAGACTTGCTTATATAACACCATAATTTCATTTGTAAGGAGGAAATTTTCTTCCTCCTCAAATATTTGTGGGTTATTAAAATCACCCAGCAGGCTAATGAGCCCCACAGTGTGTGTCTATGTGATTCCCAGTACATTTTCTTAACTTAAGCAAAGCCAAAATTGTGTAACTCTAGGAGCACCTGAGGGGGGAAAAAAAAAAAAAAGAAAATATTTAGTAATGCACAGTTCCTTTTTTTTTGTTGCCTTCTTGCTCCTGCTGGAGAAAGTCTTACATTTGTACTTGCCTAAAGAATATATAGAAAATAAAGAATATGTAGAATATATTGAGTTGTAGCATCACAGAATGGTTTGGCTTGGAAAGGACCTTAAAAATCATCCAGTTCCACCCCCCTCCCATGGGCAGGGACACCTTCCATTAGACCAGGTTACTCCAAGCCCCATCCATCCTGTCCTTGGACACTTCCAGGGATGTGGCAAACAACTTTGGAATACTGCATGCAGAATATGACATGCTGGGAAGAAAGCTGCTTATGTGCAAACTGAATTTCTGGTTCATGATAAGTCAGGCTATGCCATATTTCAAGTCTGTGGATTTAATAAAACACGAGGCTTAAAGATGGGAGATGATTCTGGAGAGCTCAGTTTAAATTCCTGGAATGTAATTTTCCTTCTCTGCTCATACGAGAGTTTCTTTGCTTGGTGCAGGGAGCATGATTTGATTCCCTGTCTTCAAGGAAGGGGGAGGAAGAAATATAGAAGAACTGGAGAAGAACATTTTTTTGTGTGTGTGTCTATACACACACACAAAAAAAAACCCAAAAAAAGGCATAACCATGAGCATGTTGTTTGGAAGGAAGTTCTTGCAGATTCTCTCAGGATGTTCAGACTTTCAGTCTCCTCCACTCAAAAACTCAACTTGACAGGTAGACCAAGCTGGTATAGTTTTGGGATGATGAATCTAGGATTGAAACCACCTCTCTAAGAAATAGTAGAAAACCTCTCTGGTATCTCTGTCAACATGTCTGATGTTTTGAGACAGTCCGGAAGACATTTCACGAAACAAGCTTCCATGGCTCATTGCTTTAGGTTGATTATTCATATTTTCCCTTTGTAATAATGTTTTCCTAAATGCATTTCATTCAACACAGTGTTTCTCTGGCAACAAATGGCAGCTCATTGTTGAATAGCAAGCATTGCTTTGATGATTTGAGTACTTCAGTGCCCATTTGCATAGCAGAATCCTCTGCAGATCTAACACAGCCAGTTCCTTCTGTCAAAATTTTCAGGAGTTTGAGCTTTAAAAGTGCACAGCTTTCAACAGCAGAAAGATGAGTGCTTCATCCCACAGAAGTGTTTGAGGTTCAAGAAGAGTTCTTGTGTCATGGCGAGGCCAATGAAAACTAAAAGGCTTTGTAAAATGTCTTCACACGTGTGCAAAGACACCTTGGGACAGCTGAGAGCTGTCTGCTTAGGGCACTTGTGTGGGTTGGCAGAGAATGCCTTAGCGGAGGTTTAAATTCAGTTTTTGTATCCCAGCTGACAGCCCCAAGCAGTAGGCTATCATCCCTGCTGAGGTTATTTGGTCAGCGTCTCCTGTCTCATATCATTGTGGTCTATGGGTTTCCTCCTTCCCAGGCAGTCTAATCTCTGATATACATGGTAAGAGGATTTCCATGTTAATTACTTTTGCGCAAAGAAAAAGTTCTACTAAGATTTAAAACACAGTAATTTTAATCTGTTTTGTGGTCCCCCTAGCTCCTGAATATTCCTGCCTTTTTAAATATATGTGCTTGGCCAGGCCTAAGACTCCACTGGATTCTTTGTGCTGCTCTACTGAGTCTTATTAACAGTTTATTTTGATGAAGGCTGGCTGTGAGTCTATAGGCAGATCTGTAGCTTAGTCTTTCTGCCATTACAGAGCAGTCCCATTTATCTAAATAAATAAGTAATTTTTCAATGAAACAAGGGTTCCAGGTGAGTGCCAAATCACCAAAACTAGACTTCGGTGATTCTAAATTCCATTCAAAATTTAGAAGCAATTTTGAGAATCAAGGTTATGCTAAGTTAAGATGTCCCTATTAAGAACTCTGGTTTTATGTAAATGGCAATTTTGAAATTAAATATATGTTCAAAATGCAAGTTATGGGGTTTGTGTTTTTCTGGAGACACATGTGAAGTGAACATCCCAACCTGAGCAAAGAAGGATTATTGTTTTGCCTCTGAGAGAAAAATACATTGATGAACCTAACTTGATTTTGGTAGACAGGATAAACTTCAGGATTTCTGGTGTTAATTTAAATGAGGATTCTTCCAACAGATCACTTCATTCTCACTAAACTATGTAATAAAATTTCTGTGGGAACAAAGACATGCCACTTCAGAAATGCTGGCCACACATTCCCTGTCTTTACAACATCCACCCAGGATGCTTGGAGCCCCAACCCTTACCTCCTTAGCTTAGGAACATCCTTGTCATTGGGAGCTCTTGGCTACCTGGCCAGCTCTTATCCCACCAGGATGAGAGCTGACTGGGGAGTAATTAACTGGACACTTCCATTTATCTCTTCATGCTGGATCAACATGGTAAAATGAAGGATGTGTGCTTAAAGCATTTGAAAGGCAGTAAATCTTAAAGTGGCATCTAATCAGCCTGTGGAATTTGTTGCTGTGGGACATGGAGACAAACAGTTTGAGAGCCAGGGTAGGATTAAGCACTTGAATAGGAATAATACCTGTAGTTAACTTGTGAGGTTAAAGTATTATGAGGTTTATCAGTTCTTTTGCTTCTGGGCATAAACTGCCATCTCATCTTGTGAAAGAACTCATCTCTGCTCCTGCCTGTTGCTCAGGGCCGTTTGTGGGATGCTTTCCCAGGGTGTGGGGCACCTGAGTAAGCTGAAGGGAGGGCAGCAAATGAATGGTCAATAAAAACTGCAGTGGAGCACTGGGTCTGATCCCCCTGCTTGTGAACTGAGGGATTCCACAGCCCATGTGGGAGGAAAGCAGCACAGCCACTGGGCTGCCTTATATTAAATCATGTTCTCAGAAAATTGTCAAGGTTGGGTTGTGATTTATCATCCAGTTACTGCACAGCCAGACCTTGCACTTTCCATGCAAGGTAGAAACCCTCCATTATGTGTATGTGTCTTCTTAAAAGGAATTAAACCCTCTCACCATTTATTATGAGATCACACTTGTCTCCACATTCTCTCTCTGTCTTTTTGGTAAAGAGAAGGTAGAAGAAAATGCCTTGAACATTCCTGCCTTTTTGAAACTTTCCATACTGTCTCTTCACAGACAGATTATATGCATGCATGTCATGGCTAGAAGTAAATGCACAGGCATTAACTACAGCAGCAGGTGTTTTGGGGATTTTTCACCTCTAGAATTTTTGCACAACACCATTAAACAATTAGCTGTTTGCCCTCAAGGACTGGGGTTTATAAAATGGAACACTTTACATCTAGTGTGGTTCTGACTCAAAATCGCACCGCTTAGATGAGGGTTTTTGTTCTCAGACTTGTAGATTAAGATTAAAACTTCAGGTTCTAGTTATATCAAAGTGAAACTTCGGATTTAGACTGCAAAACTGTGTTTAGGCTGCAGGAGAGCAGAGACAGTACTGTTGGTAAGGGTGTTACACTTAAAAACAGGGTAAAGGGTGGCTCTCTTCAGGCAGACATATAGTGCCTTCAGATAGATTTGCAGGAGCATCTGATGGTTTTATCTCACAGAGATTAAAAAAAGGGAGAACATTCTGGCTGCTTTGAATTGTTAATGTAGTCACAGTGTTGTTGAGCAGTCTGGCTGAACCCAAACAAAAGAGACTGATGCTTTTCCTCTGGTTGGCTTCAAGGACCTGGTCAAGGTGTTAAATATGCTGATGCTGAAAACGGGGATAAAGGGATGAGGAATACGATGCAAACACTTCTTTTATTCCTGTACTCCATTTACAGCTGTTTTCCTAAAAAGGACAAGAGCTTCCATCCATGGAGCCCCTGCCCATCAGTCTGTCCGTGAGTTCCACTGAGCTCAGTCCTGGGCTCCCAGGGTGCCTGAGAGGTGCTGCTTGTCTCTTGCTATCCTGAGTTGCTGTCTGGATTCCCAGCCTGTGCTCCAGCCCTGTTTGTGATCCTGTCTCTGGTCTGAGCTGCAATGTTGCTAGTCTTGTCTTTGACTCTGTCTTGAGCAGGTGCTTTGAGCTCCTGGATGGAGCCCAGGCAGTGTGGATAGCCTTGTCTCCCGCTGTCTCCAGCCCTGTCTCCAAGGGCTGCTGTGTTGTGCAGTAAACATGAAATAATCCAAGGTGCGTTTGGTGTTGTGCTGGAGCTATGAGGATATTACCTGGCACAGCCAAAGGCAGAGAGGAGGCAGGGAGAGCTGCAGCTGGGGCAATGTGCTGGTTAATTCTCCGAGAAATAATTTACTCCCTGTGAGCCACCCAATGGCATCCAATTGTGCCTGTTCCTCTAGTTCAGACATGTAGCTGAATAATGTCCTGATTCCAGCTCTGTGCCAGAAGGGCAGCTTATAAACCCTTCCCAGACAATGTACAACCTCCTTCTTCCTTCCCGTGAAACCTCCCGGGGCCTGACATGTGCGGGGGCGGTGGAAAAACAGAGGGAGAAGAGGAGGAAGGGTGAGAGGAGCAAATATCCATTGCCAGCCGTTCCCCACGGAGAAAGAGGTTGTGATAGTAAATGATCCGTTTTATGGCAGAGAGGAAATGCCTTCATCCCATGAGCTGTGGCCCCTTCCGAGCGCTCTGGCCCGGAGTTCTGGCTACCTGAGGAGGAGGGGGTAGGTCCCTGGCTGCACTGGCCAGATGAGAGGGCTGCAAGCTGGGAGGTGTTGTCCCCGGTGGATGTAAAACTCCTACAGGTGCTTCCTGCCACTGGCTCCAGCCCCGGCTGCAGCCGGGAGGCGGGAGGCTGTGAGCAGATGATGTAGCTGTGTCTGGAAGTTCGGGAGGCTGTGAGCAGATGATGTAGCTGTGTCTGGAAGTTCTCAGATGGCAGATCACCCCTCAGAGACCACCACAGCGAGCACGGACCAGCACGGCGAGATGGCTCCGGAGCTGGGGAAGGCTGGGAACTGTGACAGGCTGTACTTTTCTGACCTGGAAAAAGGACACAGGCTGGCAGTTTTAGTTTGTGGGATTTCTAGCCATAGTTGTTTCGTTTTATCTGAAATGCACTTTGACCCTTGCCTTGAAATGAGCTTTATTGACAATCATCTGCAGCACACCTAAGGGATGGTGAAAAAGTTCCACAGGAAAGGTCTGTGTCATGATATCTCTTATGAAATCCAAAGAAAAAGAGGCTTATACCAGGTCTGACAAAGTTTGTAAGCAGAGATTTAACCCTTTTGCCAGGAACCTTTTCTTTCAGTCACTAGAGATTTTTTTCCCCCTCCATTTTCTTCTTCATTCTATTTATAGCCTGCTCTGGTTTAAATTTCCTTGGCCATCAGACAAGTGAGCAAGTCTTTTCTCTGCTGATCTTACGGCAGAGTTTGTTTATACACATACAAGATCTCTAATTACAGAGCAGTGTGATTCCCCACAAAACATCCCGTGGCCTCCACTCCCCAAATTCATGTAGGGCTTCTTTTCTGCAAGGCCAAACACACTTTTAGAGCAGATGATGTAGCCTGTTTCGTGTATATATGATTTTCTCTCCTGTCTTAACCCTTTCCTCGCAAAAAGAAAAAGGAATGAAAAACAAGGAGACAGGGCAGCTGGAAAATCTTAGACTAAAGAGCAGATCACATTTCAAAACATTGTGATCTAAAAATAATAATTCTGTTTTCCCCTTCCCTCTCTTTCTTTCCTCCTCGCCCTTCTGTAAAATGTGATTCATTTTCTCTAAAGAAAAATTCCCATCCTGGGAATTTCTGAGCTACATAACACTTCAGTAAGGCTGGTTTTACTGCAAGACACAGTTCTGATTCTGTGAACTGGATCTGGGCTGAGAGCAAGCCTGAGATCACTGCTGTGATTTGTGCAATGTTATGTAACCCTGTCCGTGCAGGCACAAACACCCGTGTGTGGTAATGGGAGAAACAAGGCCAGAATTCATGGCCATTTATGTCGGGAATCAGCTGCTTTCATGGATTTCACATTAATTAATAAATGCCTGGGCTTTGTGGACTTACTTCTACCTCTCAAAGGACCCTTCCTACTGAAGTTTGTGGATCTACCCTTCTTATATGAAGATCAGAGGTTTTCAGCTGTGTGAATTAGACTGGGGAGTTTGGGTTGTTGGTTTGGTTTTGGTGTGGGGGTTTGTTTTTTTTTTTTTTTCACTTTCATTGGTGTTTTCAAAAGCAAAGAAGAATTTTGCACCTTTTCGAGTGCCACTCCGCTGCAGGTAAAGAATGTAACAGCTTGTGAGAGTGCAGCTAGAGCCAATAATAATTTGACTGACATGTCCTGGCACTGAAATGCCTATTAAACCTCACTCTGTCCTTTCAAGGTGGAGGTTTTAATGCTGGGCACTTGTTTGAGCTGAAAATTCCTTCTTTTTATAGACCCAAAGAGCCTACATCCATGAAAGATTCTCAGAAGGATCTAATATTTCTATGGATGATAGAATAAATCCTTCAATGCTGCAAATTTTCGAAGCCATGGAAGTTTCCAAGCCCGGTACATGTTTCCATATGTAACACACACTTTTCCACGGAGGATCTGAAAGAGTTCTTGGAAAACCATGGAGGCCAGTCGACTATGATAACGTGGCAACAGTTTTAGGAAAATACATATTTACTTTTAAGAATCTGTAGGAAATACAGCAGATTTCCCATTAGGGGTTAACTGTGGATTCTAGGAATTACAAAGTTCATTACAGGAACAAACAAATTCAGATATTTGATGGGCGTGATTTCAATGAGGAATGAGCCATCTCTATTTGGAAAAGTTTGACAAGATATATACTCTTGTTTTAGATTTTATGTAAGATATGCACACTTTTAAAGCCAGCTCCAAAGTAAAATCACTGATATTCTTTCCATGGTTTTGAGAGAGTTCCAGTAGGTGGGAGGTTAGCTCTCCTACCTACACTGCCAGTAACCAAAAGAGGTTTTTTAAAGAGCTGTTTATTACATGGTATGGTAGAACAAAATTTTTCAATACAACCCCCTGTCTCCTGCAGCTTGCAGTGCTAGCACAGGTTTGTGGTGCCTGCTGGAAGCTGCCTGGATTCTTAAGGCAGGATTTTAAATAGAACATCTGTTTGTTTCCTTCTTTACACACAATGCAATAAAAGCTTCTAAATAAATAATAGCATCTAGAATAAATTAGCATCTAGAATATCCTGCAGAATGAGAGACCACGGCCTTGGTTTGACTCAGATTCCTATGTTGATTTCAGCAGGATTAAGGATGCCCTGTTACAGAAGGCACTGTACTTGTGTAGGTGTGTAGGCACAGAGATTCTACAGGTTGATAGCCCAAGTACACCTTCTGCTTTCTTCCTGATTTATGGCTGGAGCTTTTTACCTCTAATTTAGTAACATCATCAACTTAGTGATTCATAAGGTTTCTACAAGTGCTTTCCAATCCAATATCAGCACAGATTAATAAATAAATTAATCCTGGTATTTGCATCAGTGCTGTGTTGTTGGTTTTTTGTCCCCAGAATCCAGAGATCTGTAAAAATCTGGGGTGAGATCTTGCATTCATAGATCTCTCTCTGCCATAAACCCACTGAAACAGGGATGAAACTGCACAGGGATGAAACAGCAAGGATCTGAGCTGTCAGATCTTTGTAGACCAACAGAAAATTGGCACCTCACAGCTGTGCAACAGCTTTTATTCCTCTCTTTGCTGAGAAGTCAAATGAAATTATTTAGGAGGGTCCAGCTGTAGGAACTGAGCCAAGCTGGGCTGTGTCTCTGGATTCCTCTCATGGACAGAAGTGACAGGATTCTCCTGGGACTTTCACAAAGGAGGCATAATTGCTCCAGAAGCACCTGCAGAAGGCTCTCAGGGGAGCTGGGTTCCTGGAATTGGGCAGGACAATGACTGCCAGAGGTACCAAATATTTGTTTATGTAGTCTCTTCTCACTGATCCTCTGTGTGTGCAGCCCACTGAGGACTTGGCGTCTTACAACAGGAGTGGTGCTGGGTGTCTGTGGCTCTGAATCATAAATGATCAGGCAGAAAGACAGCACAGACAAATCTCAGAGAACCTGGCTTTTCTACAGTCCCCCAATTGCAAAACCCCACATTTATGGAGCAGAGAGGAGCAATTGTTCTCCCACAGCAGCAGCAGTTCCACACAAGCTACCTCACTGCTCTGCAATTTGCAGTGCTGTGGAGTATCTGCAGAAAGAACACTGAAATAGTCTTTTTTCATAGTGATGGCCATGAATTTGATTAATCATTCACATAGTTGTAGTTCTAGTGGCATTCTGGCATTTCTATCTGTTTGTGCCACAAGCAAAATCATTATTTCCTAAAGCAACAATAATTTTCGAAACTCACTACACCTAAGCAAGCCTTTCTTGAGGAAAATATTATCTTACTTTTCCTTTCCAGTACACAGTGTAAGTATTTTAAAAATATTTTCTAAGTATTATGTATACTGTAAACTGTAAAGATTTATTTAGATTAGAAATCTTTCTTGTTTGGCTTGTAGTTTTAAAAATCATTCTTTTAATGTGCAAAAAGTCCATTTATACAAGAGAAGGAGGGAAATGTAATATAATGAAAACTAGGCTGAATTAGGAAAAATGAAGTTTTAGGATGCCACAGGTAATACAAAGCTGATGATTGCTTTCAAAGAAGTCAGACCAGATTGCTCCTAAACCAGCCTGAGGCTGTTTAGTCCCAGTGGAGGTCTGGGTGGTCTCAGATGTCCCCTTTCTATTTATGACTGCCTTCCTGATACCCCTTTGGCAGCTCCACAGGGCAGGTGAGAATATATCCTGATGGGCGTTTTCAGGAAAAGCTCTAGATACCTGTTAGTGTAATGTTCTCCCACTGCACAACACCTTTTTCCATTGGTGGTTGATCCATGGTTGTGTTGGGATCACAGCCAATCTCTGAGGTTTGGCTGGTGGGAATGGGGAGCAAACCTTGAGCTTCATCACATGTGAAAACTCTTTATCAAGGGAGCCCAGAGCAGCCCATTCAGCTGGAGAATGAAATCTACTCTGTAAAGATTGAAAGTGAGGGAAGATGAGCCTCACCTGAGCTCTGTTCCCACTGTGAACATGAATCACAAAATTCAGCTTCCATGTCTCTCCCCAGTATAGAGCAGATGTGGGCAAAAATAGAGCTGATGGCATTTATTGTGACAGCTGATGCTGGTGATTTGACTTCTTTCATTAAACAGATGACTAATCTGCAATTTGTTTTTAGATTGTCTAGATTATTTGTACCGAAAGTCCTTTGGGGATTTCAATTCTTCAGTTCATCTGGGACAAGGAAAAGGGCAGGCATGTGGAAAACATGAATATAGGAACCTGCAGATTTCCCAGGCTCTGTGAAACACAGAGTCAGATGCCCCAAGAAATCTGGTGATACAGAAACTCCTCTTTGGTTTCAGGGATATGCTTCCTCAAGCAGCAGTAGGAACATGCAGGTGTCATATTTCTGTGCCAGGAGAAGCAGCTACTCTCTGCCTTCCTGAGAAGAGAAAGATCAAATATGCTTTCACATAGGATTAGGTGGTAGGGGAAGACATCCCAACTCCAGCATCAGAAATCTGTAGTGAAACACCAGCAAATGACAACCAGCATGCAAACCTGCATCTTTATTTAAACACCTGTTGGTTATTCACACTTGAACTATATCCTGGGTGCTGAGTTCTCCCCAGAATTCTTTCTTTGGTTTCAAAAATTCCACCTTTCCTACAGCAGTGTGTGCTAGAGATTGGAGCACATCTCTCCACTGTCTCTCCAGAGACGTACCTCTCTTCAGGGAAAAAAAAAAAAGAAAAACACTGAACCTTCTTTCTTCCACACTAAAAGACCTTTGTCCCAAACCACACATGTAGATTTTAAACAGAAAATAATATGAAAGCACAGTGCTTCCTTTATAGCAGACCTTATGTGCCTTATGCAGCTTTCTGAGTTCCTGTGTCCATGGATTTATGATGTGCTCTACACTTTCCACATTCTCAGTGTTGTTTTCCCACATTTGAAGGAGAAATGATCAAGAGATTTGTGCTGGAGTGAAATTTATTCTGTCTTAAGCTGTGTAGAGGTTCCAAATTCACCACAGCATGGAAAGCAGAAATGCTGTAAGCATCTTGGGCCCTTCCCAGGCATGCAGACACCGTGCCTTCTGTAGAAATGAACATTACATTCTTGTAATTACTGCTCTTGTCTGAACTGCTTTTGCATCTAATAGATCAGGTAAATATGAACTGAGAATATGCTATAATGCCCAAGGGGTCATTTCTGCATGGGAAAATGGCCCCCAGCCCAAGGAAAAGTTGCACAGCTCTGCAGAAGATGGAGTTTGTGTGGCCTTTCTGGTTATTAAGAGTGAATTACAGGGGTGAACCTCCAAGGGGATCCTTTGTTTAGGAGTAGGAAGCTGTAATTTAATGTTTTAAAAATGCCTTAAAGCCCATTTTAGGGCCGTGGTAAACAGCATCACACCGTCCAGCTTCCTCTGTGTGTGCTGGAAACTGAGTGACCATCAAGGTTCAGGTGCTGAAACCACTGTTCTGCTGTGAGGACAAGCTGGGAATGCCCTGCTTCCACAGCAATTCCTGAAGGGAGCACTGCCAGACTGGCCTCCAGGCTGGCCTCCATGCTGCCCAGCAAGGAACCAGCTGGGTGAGCCCAAGTATTCCTTGGAAATGTTGGTCGGTACAGCCATGCTCCATTTCCCTACTGAGGAATACTCTGATCCTGCTGAAATTCCTCAGTGCTTTGCCAGCTGCCTTTTCCACGAAAAAAAAAAAAAAAAAAAAAAGATCAATCACCAAACTGAGTGAGAGTAATGACTGAATTTCTTCTTCCTCCAAGATTAACAAAACAGACACACCAAAATAAAATGAAAACACTTGCAATTATTCTTTCCTTAGATCACCTATTAACCAGCTCCCAAGACACTTGTGTAGCTAGGATCAGCCCTTACTCAGGATTCCTGGGCATTACTTACATAGAAAGGAATTGAGACTTGATGAGGAACCTCTCCTTATATATCTATCTGATCCTTGAGCAAGTAGTTCCAACTTGACAAGCCTTTTGCAATTCATAACTTAATTAGGTTGCCAATTTTTAACGGTGCTATTAAAAGATTACTGACCTCTCCCAGCTAATTTTAGAAATATCAATGTCATTTTGGCATGGCAAGGTAGAATTACTTTCTGATCAGAGAATACACATAACTCCTTAATGACTGTGCTAGTGCTTAACAGGCTGCAGATCTATTTTTAGTAATGAAGGAAATCTTCCTTCCTGGAATTGTCGAACATGCACTAATGTTCAAACATTTGTATGTGACCAGTGCACAAAAAAGCCTATGATTTAAAGAAACATATAGACAGATAACCATACTTCATTCTCTTTCCTGTGTTTGCATATTATCCATAATTCATTATTAGCTCTCTAATCTGGTCAGAACACAACAGCAATCAATCAAATCTGAGGTGAGAACTGGTCTGGGGAATAAAATGCCTTACTTTGGCTTGGAGGAATATTGTGATTTGCAGCCTAATATTTTCCCCATTCCATTCCATTGCTTTTCCTTTTTGTTATTCTATGGGGATTCATAGACTCCAGTTGCTGGCAGCTGCAGTGCAAATTGTTCAGTTTAATTCAGTTTAGTCAGATTCTAGGCAAGCTCTAGGCTGTGCCTCTGTGGTTACTTACTCCATGGCCAAAGATGAAGTTCCCTTCTGCTTACCCATCAGGAATATGCAGGATATAATAATTGCCTTAGTGGAGTCTCATTATATGAGACATTCATTTTTTTAAGATGGTTTTAATTCTAGAAGATATTAAAGCTAATAATCTGTTGAGACACTGAAGAAGCTTTTGTTCAAAACATTGGTTTACATTGTCAGCTGGTGATGGTGTAACTGATGAACGTTTCTCACTGTCTCACTGTGCACTAGTTTCACTGAAAAAAAGCCTGAAAATCAGGGCTGAAAACCACAGTGTCAACCCAACAACCCCCTTACCTGCCACTCAAGCACTGGGCTTCCAAATTTTACCTTAATGGAACAACTCAAGGTGTCAAAGTATCACTCCTGTTACTTTGATCCTTGCTAAGCAATGGGCTGTGCTCAGCTGGTCAGACAACACAGGCACTGCTCTTTTGCTCTCAGACCAAGCAGTGGTGGATTCCTCTCTCCCCATCTCCTGCTTCCAAGGCCAGCAGAAGCTGCAGAGGCAGCACATTCAGCTCCCTCCAGAAGGATGTCAGTGCTTTGCTTGGTTTGAAAGTTTCACCTCTCCCTATGGCCAGAGATCTCTCAGCACGGGCAGGCTCCCAAGGGAATTTTCTCGAGGTCTTCTTGAAGGAAAGATGATGTCAGAGATCTGGCAAGGGGAGACAGTCATACCTTGGAAACCAGCATGGCTTCGCCACACCCACAAAAAAAAATAATAACACAGATGGTAAAATTAGGGCTGGAAATAAAGAGTGCAGTGCTGTTACCACAGGCACAGCACAAAAGAGAGCCAGGGAAACTGGCATGGGAACAAACTGTGCTGGGATGTGCACAGAGGCAAAAGAGGGCTCGGAACTAGCGGGGAAGGTGAGATCCGGTGGAAAAGCCCTGCTGCATTCTCAGTTGTTCTGGTCCCTCGCAGTAGATGGCACTGCGGAATTCCCATGGGCCACTGTGGTTTTGGGCTGACTCAGGAATAATGGAAAACTCCTCCTTTTCCTTTCCAAGGGGTGTGATCAAGGATATTAGAACTAAAAATTAACCTAAACAGAATCAGTAGCAAATAAGATAGAAAATGGGTATTTTAAATAAAACTCCATACAACCATACAAACCCAGAAAATATTAATGGGAAATAGCCTTAAAAGCAGAATGTTAGTGAGCAGGTTTTTTTTATTTATCACATCAGCACTAAAGAGTCTATGTGAGTCTTAACTATTTGTATAGGGAACAGAAAACTAACATTGATATCAAAAGGTAAATAATATATTCAAGAAGCAGTATAAAAAACCCCATCCCAACCTTTCTTTACATTGACTAATGATTTTTGGCTGACAGAGGCAGGCAAAGCCAGGTAAAACCATTCCACGATGGGTTTCCAACTGGACTGCAGCTGCAGCCTCAGGCTCATGGAGTTCTGGAGCCCAAGGAAACATCATTAGCAGAGCAGTAGGACTTCCCAAAGCCTGGTATGAAAAGTGCAGTCTGGAGAAGTAAGATGGAGCTGGCAGCATTACCTGTGGCTGTGAGGCCCCATCTGTAGAGGACTTTGAATATTGAATTGACTAACCTAATTGACATCTTCCCCATGGTCTGGCTCAATGCACATAATTATTTCTGAGTTATATTGTGTCCACAGTGACTTGTAGATACATGGGAAAAGGAGCTTGTGTTAGGTTGGCTTTTTCATGACACCCAATGCACTTAAAGTGCCTTATCCTGCTGTCTCACTGTAATAATTCCCCTGAAAAATATTCCTTTCTATGCATGAATGCTATCTGTGAGTGCACGTACAAATCAATGACACAGAAATGCCCTGACATTTTCTAGAACTGGGTTTCAACGCAGAATTTCAATTTGCTCAGTTTAACCAGTCTGCTTTAAAAGCTTATGCAAGAGATTTCCCTGCAGTCTTGGTATGAGTCTTTCCTGCAGCTTGTTGGTTTGGGTCTTTTTGATTACCACTTCTTGTTACCTGTGCTTATGAAAATAAGATGTCAGCTTGAAAGGAAAAAAAAAAGGAGAATTTTAATTTTGTTTCTAGCTGGTTTGACAGCAGGACTGGTCTGTTTGCTAGTGAAGACCAGAATGCTTGAGCACAGGGTTACCCTTCTCACAGAAAGGGAGAGCTTGACAAGGAAGATACAAGGCCTCTTTAACCAGTCTGATGACAAATTCATGAGCTGTTGTGGTAAGAGTTTTCAGGGTGGGAGTTCAAAAGTCTCCAGCTCCTGCTATTCTGTTTAGAGCACAGAAGGTGAGGTAGGAACAGCAGGACTTTTGGCTGAATCAATTTAGCCTTCGGTGCCCCGGCTGAAGAAAACTCAGTGACCCTTTGCAAAACTCATCTTCTGTTTGAACAAGTGCACTTGGAAAAGGATGAATAGCCTGATCATGGCTTTTTCAGGAAACCATGATCTGTCTGTCTGAAATGCCTCTCCACGCTGTCATAGCTATTAACAGCCTTTCTTACTGTAAAAACTATTTTCCTATCTTTATTTCTCATTCATATATTTTGTATATATAGAAGTTCTGGTGTATAATTAGCTCAAGTGTATCTTGAGACACTTGACCATTTTTTCATCCTGGTTATGTGACCAGGCAATTGGTAGAGTAATAGAAATGTTTCTTTCTCCCCATCTTCTTTGGTTTTTTAATAAGGAATGTTCACCACACGACCAAGGGCAATTCTTTTGGCACATTTGCCTGTGCTTTTATTTAGTATCATTGTTTAGTAATGAATTCTCTGATTAATCTTCAGTAACAGTAACTCCAAGAAAAAAATACACAGCTTCAAAAAGTGTGGGGGCAAATTCATGGCAGAAAAATCTACTAAGGCTATTAAATACAAAACCAGAAAGTCACTAAACTGCAAATTGCTGGAAGTTGGACGAGTGTTCCAAGGAAGTATCACTGTATCTTTTGCTTATAATTTTCCCTGGGCATCTGCTCTGGCCAGATTTGGAGATAGGGTGCTGAGCCAGACAGATCTTTGGTCTGACTCACTGCTGTCACAATCGTACGGAAGTGTCGCGAGAGAGTTGTGACAGATGCAGGGATTCAGGTGAAGAAGTGTTGTGGGGGTTTTTTTGTTTATAAATAACACATCTTTTTTCCCCTTTTGTTTCCTTCTCTCTTTTTTTCCCCGTCTCCTTCCCTCAAGTAATTAGTTTGCTGTGTTTTACTGTGAGAAGCCAT
Organism: Ploceus nigricollis; assembly: GCA_013399945.1. NCBI lineage: Eukaryota > Metazoa > Chordata > Aves > Passeriformes > Ploceidae > Ploceus > Ploceus nigricollis. The sequence continues at coordinate 359,507 of VXBC01000514.1, read as the reverse complement.
TTAGCTTTAGTCATTGTTTTGCCAGAGCTGACCTTTGCAAATCCAGCCTAACAGCAAATGTTGTGGAGAAAGAGAAATCTCTCTATCCCTGGAGGAATTAAAGCTCTCAGTGAGAATTCACTGCTCTGATCCTTTGTGTAACCACAGTGTTGCTGCTGAGCTCCTGCTCTCTATTAGCCTCCCGTGCAGTCGAGGGTTTAACTTGGCAGAACTCAAGGTTTTCAGAGAAATTGGTTCAGCTCTTTAACCATCACGTTTACCAGCTCACATGCAAAATCCCTAAATATCAAAAGTCACAGATACTTGGAAAGCACATGAAAATCCATGACTCACATGACAGCTGTGACAAAAATGCAGTCCTTCTTATTGCCTTTTGGTTTATGGTCTTTCAGCCACTTTCCAGTCTAGAAGTTCAAGTCAGTTTTCAAATAAATTAGTAAAGTTTAATTGCAATACCTTGAAATATTTGCTAAAACTCATATACAGTTTTGTCTGTGTTCATCTATAGCTCTTTTGAACTACAAGATAATAATTAGTTTTTAAGAGTTCTTTTTCCATGTCTGGCATGCAAGAACTTGATCTTTATCACTCTTTCTTTTAAATAAACTAATATGAATATCAGCCACTGCTAAAAGTGTAAAGTCTTCAATCAGCTGTGTGTCTTCAAGCATGAGTGATGGTGGATCAAAAGAAAATTGTGAGGGCTGTCAACATAGATGTCAGTTCATTAACAAATTCAACTATCACAGGTTTTGAGGCGTCACACAGGGATCACCTCACTCTGTACTAATGCCACCACCTAATGCTGATATCAGCATCCATTTATTAAGTTCTTAAGAAGAATTATCTGGGCAATAATCTGAATGTGACAAGGCCTGTTGCAGGTCTTATCTGGGAAGGGAGTGAAGGCATAGAGGGAAGGTCTCCCAGTACATCCTGTCCCGGGAGGTGTGAGCTGTGGCCTTCCCTTCCCTTCCCTTCCCTTCCCTTCCCTTCCCTTCCCTTCCCTTCC
>VXBC01000514.1:335808-358431 GCA_013399945.1 Ploceus nigricollis | reverse complement strand
CTTCCCAGAACTTCCCTTCCCAGAACTTCCCTTCCCTTCCCAGAACTTCCCTTCCCTTCCCAGAACTTCCCTTCCCTTTTGAAATAAAGAAGTTTTTTTTTTTAATTGATGTAGTTTTCCTTCTCTTACATCTTTTCCCCTCATTTTGTGTCTTGGTGAAACATTCTTATCTGCAAGAGAAATGAACAAATTTTCCTGTTCCTACTACTGTATATTTTAGAATCACATCTTTGAGCAATTCCTCCTGAAGACCTGTTGGCTGCTTTCTGGCTTTGACTTCTTTTGGAGAAATTGTAACCTGTTCGGCCTTAATTATAATGACTCCAAGATTCTCCAGCTGCCTTGGATTTTACTATTTCCTCTTGCTATATTTCTTCCACTACTCCACCTCTTCTTTGCCTTCAACTCTTCTGCTCTTCTTCTGATGACCGGAATTAAAACTTTCACTAGCAGAAATTATGGTGTGCAGCTGTGCACACCATTTGCAGATTCCAGATTCTTTCCCTCTGTTTATGCTTTCCACACAGATTGTTGCTGCCACTGGAAAAAGAAATTAAATTAAACTGGCACCCGGCTCACTGGTGAGACTGGCCATAAACAAGCTGGGGAATGTTGGAGCGGGGAGATGGCCCTAAGAAACTGAAATCAAATAAAACGCCCAGCTGCAAAGAGCCATTTAGCACAAATGCCTAGAAAATATCCTGAAGGTGAGGCATCCCAAAGGGGGATGACTGTGGGTTGGTTTTTATTGAGTTTAATAAGCTTTGGTGTCTTTCTCCAGGCTGGGGAGGTAGAAGGTCGACTTGGAGGCCTTGAGAAGGATTTCTAGGACTGATTTCAGTCAGTCAGTAAAGGACTGATTTCCATCCTCCTATTCTCTGCAAACTGTTTTGCTTGCTGATTAGTTAATGAGTATATAGAATAAGGGGAAACATTCCCTGCTTTATGTTAACATCCACATGTGGGTCTGCTGAGATATTTCAAGTCTGGAACCTGACTGGCAAAATGTTGGGTACCTTCCAACATGTGTCTCCAGCTGCAAGTGAATATGCATCCCTGAAATGCTAGCACTTGGCAGCCACCAGGATCTGCAAATATTAAAGTATTCATTCTTGGACCTACCTATATGTTTATAACTTGCCTTCCCCAGCTATGTGTGAGAGTCCAAAACCAAAGAATCCCCAAATACCCTTTATGTGCTCCCTGGCACTCACTCCCACACACACTCGTACGTGCATGTGCATGTATGCATAGTTATTAGTCAAAAATACATGCAGACAGACCCAAAAACAAGGCAGAAAGAATAGCTGCTTTTGAAGGGGACATCGCTCACAAGATGCAGCATTTGCAGCTTGATTTTTTGTTCTTGTATTTGACAGCAGATATTTCACTTTTTTTTTCTTTTGTAAGGTATTCTGAGCTGAATAAGAAGTCACCAGAAACTTGTGGAGTGCAACAGGGCACGTCAAAAACTTAGAGAGAGTCTTTGGGGTGGGAAGAAAGCTGCAGGGTAAAGAGGGGATACTTCTAAAGAGAAGCAAAATGCAAACTTGTATAGGGTTTTGGGCTCTTATTCCAAATGAACTTGCAAACCTCTTCTGTGGGTCCTGCCAAGTGATTTCAGCCATTGCAAGTGATGATTGCTGCGCATTCCTCTGTCGAAGAGGCAAGCAGGCATGGCTAGAGAAACATGGGATCTAACAGCTGGCCGGGGGAAGGGTGGAAAAAGCAGAAAATGACCCCCTACATTTGAAAGGTGTGATATTTCTTGCTTGTCCCCCTTGCCCCCACAGCACTTCCTTTCCTCCTTCCTACACACACATTAATAAAGCAAATGAGGATTTCAAGCTATGCAGTTCTTGGAAACAGGCTGAAGAGCCGACGGCGCTGTAACCAATGTGTGATTCTCCTTTTAGGAACGAGTCCCATGTGCTGTGTACAGTGCTGGGACCTCTCTGCCAGCTGGGGAAGAGGCAAAGTCTTAGCTGAAAGTTCCCTCAGTGCTGGGAAAAACAGTATATTTGAAGGCAGATTGGTATTATATACATAAGATATAACGTGACTTTGTCTTTTGCAAAAGTTCCCATTCAGCAAGGCACGGAGCTGGGAGACCCTGAGAGGGGCAGGACACTTCACCGTCAGACTGAAGGTGGTAAACACTTAGAGGAGATAAAAGTTTGATGTTCTTTGGAGGGAAACCTAGTCAGAAGTCAGGCTTTTGATGTGGACACAAGCCTCACCTCCTGCCTTGCTTCTGCAGCCAATAGGTCCAAATTCCAGTAAAGTCAGACTGGAGATACAGCCTCTTCTCTCACCCTTTCAGCCCCACAGCCACCACCACCACCTCAAACGGGCTGGTGCATTGGAGGTCCTGCTTTCATCTGACTCATTCTCCTTTTCTGTCACAGTGACCTCCAGTGGTTCTCCTCATTTATGTCCTTCATGCTGTGTCCCTCTAAAAAGCTGGGCTAATTTTTTCCCTTTTTTCTTTGTTTTTTTCTTTTTTTTAAACATTCACAGAGCAAAATGTGTTGAAGGGTTCAGTCTTTTAATCAGATTTTTATTCTTGCTTGTGTGGGCACTGGATTCCTCCCCACTGAACATGAAGGAAAGGCATGCATCTGTGAGACTGGTGAAATAATTAACTGGTGAAACAGGACCATTATTTGTGAGTATTAAATGAATGAGTAAAACTGTTCTCAGATCTGCCAAAATGTTCACATAGAAAAATCAGACTGCTCAAAGGGAGGAAGGGGGTGAGAGACTTGGAAAAACTGATTTGCTGAAGTTTGAAGCAGGTCAGGGAAGACTGGGGGAGGGGAAGGGACTAACTTCATCTCTGAGGTGGTCCCACTTTCAAGAACTTTGTGAGCCCTCTTTCTGGAAGTGGTTCTCTTTATAAATTCAGACTTGGCTGGCAGCAGTCACCTTGCTTGGCCTTCCCTTATTTAAAGAAACAGCTGCATATGTCAGTGTTTTTGTTGCTCTTACTTTGTACCTTGTGCCAGAAGCACTGAAGTTATAAGCCTGCTCACCTTATATGTACAGCTTATAAATCTGTACTCTACAGAGGGCTGATGGGACAGCCCTGGAGGACGGGGATGAAAGGGGAAGGCATCAGAGGCTAAGACTGAGACACCTCTGTAGGCAAAGAAAAGACAGATCACCGTAGTCTGGAAGAGAAATTGTTTTGAAAATTAGTCAAATGCTGTCAAATTCAGAGGGTCCTTGGGGGTATTTTTTATTAAGGTAATATTACCAGTGAACCCAAGAGAAGGTTTGCATGACTAAAGGGCCTTGAATATTGCCCTACAGCCTCCCTTGCCCGGCCTGTCCATGCCCCATAACAGTATCAAAAAAACCAGAAGTCTGGGTGTTTAAGGAAGATCCTCACAAACGAATTTATTGTCTACTGTATGGGGGGAAATCTACACATAAATTTCCCAGCTTGGAAATGCCTGCAGTGTGCAGTTTTGCTTGGACATAGCTTATGTGTCTGATCTGCTGTGACCTTCCTCATTCTTGATAGCCCTGTCTAGTGGCAGAAGGGTAAATATTGGTGAAATGAGGGATGAGTCCTGAGAATCCAATGTGAGATCAACATCTGGTTTCTGGGCTAACTACTGATATTGTTTTGAGATGTATGAAAAGCCTGCCTTGAGATGAGCTTGGTCACAGCACCAAGCCTGACAGAGCTCAAGGAGTATTTGGACAACACTCTCAGGAACAGGATGTGACTCTTGCGGATGGTGCTCTGCAGTGCCAGGAGCTGGGCTCAGTGGTTCTTATGGCTCCACCCTTCCAGCTCAGGATATACTCACATTCTCTGGTTCTGAGGTTCTGTGATTCTGGGATTGGTTCTGTGGTTCTGTGACTCTGTGATTCTCTGATGATTCTGGGATTTTGTGGTTCTGTGATTCTCTGATGATTCTGGGATTTTGTGGTTCTGTGACTCTGTGATTCTCTGATGATTCTGTAATTCTGGGATTCTGTGGTTTTGGGATCCTGTGATTCTGGGATTCCATAAATCTGTGGTTCTGTGACTCTGTGGTTCTGTGACTCTGTGATTCTGTGACTCTGTGACTGTGACTCTGGGATTTTGTGGTTCTGTGACTCTGTGACTCTGTGCCTCTGTGACTGTGACTCTGGGATTTTGTGGTTCTGTGACTCTGTGACTCTGTGACTCTGTGACTGATTGTGTGTCCCTGTGACTCTGTGAGCCTCCCCCTCTCTCAGGAGGCAGCCGGTGTGCAGTGAGCACATCCAACAGTGCCCGGAGCCATCTGCTGGGCCCAGGGATAGCTCCTGCTAACATCAACAAAAGCTCTGCAGGGTGTTTATAGTGTACTCAGAGCAGCATTCCTTTCTGGGTACCTAACAGACACTGTATGCTCTGCTGCAGATTGTTCCATGTAATACCACCTAGGCTCTGACAAATCAGACCACTGCTCTTCCAGGCAACTTGTCTTTGTGCTCCCTTTCCTCTTCATCTGCTAAAATCACCTAGGAAGAGCCAGGCATTCTCCTGAGCTCCTTTGTTCCCAGAATTTTCATTAGATCCTTGGGCATGGTTTTGATTATGCATGCATATGATCTTACTGCAATGCTGTTTAAATAAGAACACACAGCAAAATGTTCATGTGAGTGTGTTCTAAATTTACTGGTGATTTTCAACTGTAAGACTGCTACGTCTGTCTCTGTTGGTCTCTGGCTGCTGGCTTTTTTTATAAGTGTAGCTATTAATGGTCCCAGCGAGTTGATCTTTGTCTGATAAAAACTGTCTCTTAAATGGATTAAATATAAGTGATGAATCAACTGTTGTTAGAGCTGCTCTTAACTCCGAGTATTTACCCCATGTCATCTTATCATTATCTGAGCAGCTCAAATGCAGTCATAGTGATTGTGATATATTTATTTAAAGTTTTCATTCTTGTGCCAATAATAAGCCTCTAAAACTGAGAAAAGCTGAGAGTTCTGGATCTGCTTAGCCCTATGGAGTCCTGATGTAAGAGTAAGTACAATACAAAAATAAAATCCAAAATCAGTAGATGTCAGCTGCATTTCATTAACGTGGATATCATTTTCTGTATCTTATTTCATGATCTGATGTTTCAGATATTAACAAATCTACTCTGTCCTGTAAGGAACTTCCTGTAGCCATTGCGCAACATCCAGGCTGCTTGAGAAGAGGCCTTTTGAAGAACAGCTTCCCTGGATCTTTCACACTCAAAAATCCCAAACTTTTGTTAAGTTTTTATACCGATGCCAATTCCTCCCAGCAATCACTTGGAACTGTGTATCCTTCACGTGGCTGTCAGCAACTCTGTCCTGGCTGTCCCAGGAGATGAGCCCACACATCCTCCCAGCCTCTGGCATTGTCTCTGCCCCTGCTCTTGCCTTCTCCTTCCCCCCTTCTCTGCAGAGCCTGTGTGTTGTCGTGGTTTCGCTGTGAGTGGCTGGCAGGTTCTGTATCCAACAAACACCAGAGCCTCCCTGTGACCAGGGACTGAGCACTTGTGCATGTGAGAAGCCCTTCTGTGGTGCAGGAGATCATGCAATCCTTGCTTATTTATGGGTAAGGAATGATGTGGGATTCATATTGGTGCATTAGACTCAAACTGCTCGAGGCTGTGCAGAGAGCCTGCCAACCCAAGGTGCATTTCTCAGGATATTTGGGGAATTACAGGAGGCTTGTCCTTCATCTCTGGTGATTTGATGTGTGAGAGCAGAATGTCATCACTACACAATAAGAAGAAGATCCATCATTATCCCCAAAATCATGATAAACCCATTTTATACTATAAAAAATGTATTGAGCCCATGTGCTCTCCTGGTTGTTACTGGAACAGGAACAGGAGCAATGCAAAAGGTAGAAGGGAAAAGAATCTGTTTACAGGCTCTTCTTGCCTGCTGGCATTGGAAACTGTAGACATTTTAAAGTGGGTACAGCAAAGCCCTAAATCTTCCCTGTTTTGTCTCAATTCCAAAAGGAGGCTGGCCTAAAAGCCTGACTGAGGAATTGGCTACTTAAGCTCCAGCTCTCACGTGGATGGGCCACCACCCCTGTGCTCCCTGGCCTGGATGAGAGGAGCCAGGGGGCAGTTCTCATTTCACACTGGAGGCTGATCTGATTGCTGACCTGAACCTCTGACAGAATGTTACACAGACACTTTTCCTCTTGCTGGGAAAAGGTCTGATTTGGTTTGGATCAGAGGTAGCTGCACCCAGTGCTTGTGTGTTTCCAGGCCTTTCAGCTGGTAAAGGGTGAGGGAGGGCAAGAACAAGTCTATGAAAACAGGTAAAGTGTCTAACAGTGTGAAAACTTGAGCTGGAGCAGAGTAGATCTTCACTCCTCTAGTGCAGTGACAAAATGGGGAAAATGGATACACAAGATGACAAGATGGGATTTTTGCATTTTGTTGTGCCCTAGTTTTCTGCTTGAGTGGCCCAGATCTTGTGAAATGTATTTCTAACAACAGTAATCCCCACAAATCCCTCCTGACTCTAACATGCTTGCAGATGCACAGCCATGGCAAGAAAGGTGGTTCCAATACATAAGGAAGGATTTTCCTTAGTGAATATGTAGGGCTTTCCTGTAAGTTTCACTGGAAAAAAAAAAAAAATCCCTGCAAATGTTCAGTTTTTCTTAAGGGAACTTGGTCCACAATATGCAGAGTGGCCTCAAATATGCTCTCTGAAGTCCAGGCCTGTGCTTCAGCACAGCAGTGGGCCCATGAATGTGCAGAGAATGCTCACCTGCCGTGTCAGAGAGCAGAATCCAGCTGTTGGATGGTCCATGGCATAGGCATTGCAAACCACTCTTTTGGATCACTCACACATCTGGAAAAAAAGGCATGGAGAAGGTTAGATCATAGACATTTTCCACAGCAAATTAGTTAACATTAACTGCAGGAAAAAATTATTTGTGAGGAGAACCATCCAGGAAACCAGTTAAAAAAGTGGACTCGAGGGGGTATATGTTCAGAGAACTGTGTGGGAGGCTGTGTGCATAGCTTCCACTGAAGTCAGTGTCCAGAAGGGCATCCTGGGGGATGGATGGGCCATGAGAAAATGTCTTTAAGCATTGGCACCTTTATCTGGGTGAATATGAAACCTGTCACTTATTACCTGATGACTGTGTTCAAAGCCTGCTTAAAAAACTGGGATAAGAAACCACGGGAAAAAATCCAAAAAAATCCCATAAAACAAAACAAAACAAAACAAAAAAAACCAAACCAAAACAAAACAAAACAGAACTACCACCACCACCAAAATCAACCAACCAACCAATCCAGTGCAGGGGAGGGGGGCAGGCTACACACCAATGCTTTACATTTCTGCCCCAAGCTTTTCACACAGCTCACAAACCTTCAGGAAAGTGGGCAAATCTGACTCCATTTTGAATAATAACTAGGATAAAAAAATGAAATTACTTTTCCAAGGAGTCCCAGAGCTCTCCCCATTAAAACTGGGGATGAATGCAGGTACCTCTTTCCCTGCTTTGTTCTTGAATCTATTCGCAGAAACCAGTCATGGTTTCAGTAGAGTACTGAAAAATGAACTTTTTTGTGACTTTGTTGCTCATCTGACCCAACTCCTCATGCTGATGGTTCCCATTTTATTTTGGGAGGTATCATGTAGTGGTGCTTAAAAGGCAGCTTGTGCTTCCTCTAGTAGTATCTCCTTTGTAAATAAATAAAGCTCCTCAGACTCCACAGAAACTATCATAGCACTTTTTCTCTGCAGTAAATTATGACCAAATAACAAAATGTTTCAAACTCTCAAAGGCTGTAACTAAATACAGCCAGCAATCCCCTAGTTTCTGAACTACTGCAAGAAAGCCAAGTTCTCTGTGGTGGCTCAGCAGATCAAGGGCACTTACTCATAAGTGAACAGGCATGATCACTGCACTGTGGCTGCATTGTGTTGGGATAGTGCTGTCCACAGGTTGGGGAATGCTTCAAACCAAGCCAAGCAGTTCCTGTGCCTGAAATGCCTTCCTTGAGAGCACAGAACCGTTCCAGAGGACAAGCATAAACTGCACTGGTTGTTTTTTGTGTGTCTCAAAGGCCAGATAAATGTCTATATTTACAAAGCACCACGGAACAAACTCTGTGAGAGGAACTCTACTGTTGGATGAGGTCCCCATGCCAAGTGCACGGAGCCTGGAAAGGTCTGTGATGGAGGTCCAGCGCAGGGGAGCTGCTGGGAAGAGCTGTCAGCATTTGATGTCTCCTAACCACTTTTAAGTTCTGTAGTAAACATGGGGACTGCTGTAAAACCAGAGTGGTGGTGGGGTGCCAGACTTCTGCTCCCCTTGGAGGTCTTGGGCAGGAACAGTTTCAGACTGTGCTGGCTGGATCTGGGAGGCAGGGCTGCTGCTCAGGGCATGCCTGAGCGAGGCCACCGTCCCCTGGTGTGACACTCCGGCCTCACTCACTTCTCTGTGACTCTGACTCGTATTTGACCTCTCCAGCTGAAACCTTGGAAACTGCCTTTCAGGAGATTTCAGCCAAATTTGTGTGTTTAAATGGAAACCAAGGAAAACCAATTGTGCTGCCCATAGTAAAAATCTTCCGGAATTTCTTCTGAGGAGCCCTGGCATCTCTATGGCTCACAGAGGAAAAAGTACAAATTTGGAAGGGCATCCTTTGCATAGTGAATGCTCTTTTATCACCTTGAGGAACATCTGGGCATGCTGTAAGCCTTCAAAAAATCACACTAATTTAATGGAATCTCCTTTATCAGCAAAGGCCTTCATTATGGTTCAGCTCCTGTGCATGAGTGGACTTTCTGTGCACATCCCACCACCCTCCAGGAGTGCAGACCCTGCCATCTGAGCAGGCTCATGCTCAGAGACGATGAAGGCAAAGGATGATTTTCCCCACAGCTCCTGCTTAGCCAGGAGCTTGGGAAAAGGCACTGGGATAGGGTGGTGTGAGGCAAAGTGAGGAGGAAGCTGCCCCACTCTGATCTGGCTGCTCTTCCTGCTGGGAGGTGGGCAGAGAGCAGGGGGAAGCTGGTGGGGATGCTGCGGGGAAAGCACAACCCACCAGTGGAAGAGCCGGGATGAAGGGCTTGGAGAAATACAAGACCAATGGCTGTGAGGCAGGATGTGGAGAAAGGACTCGCTGAGACAAGGGACTGGTGAGGGAAGGTGCTGTGGGGGAGGCGAGGTCTGGGATTAGCTGGGAATAGAGAGAGCAAGAGAAACAGAGTTGACAGGACATGAATGCAAGAGTGCAGCCTTCCTGGATGTCATTCAGTAAAACATGAAATATTGAAGTTTGAGCATTATTTCTTTTCTCCTCCAGCATTTGGTGTCATGGACATTAGAAAATACCAGGATAAGTCCTGATTCTTAGGTCCTGACTCCTGCAGGGGTCTTTGAGACTAGTTAACCTTTAGGGTTTAACTGTCTGAGAAACTGAAACCTCTGGGAGATTTTACCCCCCACCACAAGAAAGGCAAAGCTGCTCTAGTTTGTCTCAGAAATGGGGATCTTCAGGATTTATTTTCCTGCAAAGATGAGAGCTCAAAAAGTATTGCATTCAGCTTGGTGGAGTCTGCAGCATAGACTTTCAAACCAGAGTCTGTGAAGCACAGGCTCCACACACAGATTTTGTAAGGCCTGTGCAAAGGTCTTTCAGAAAAACAGGACTTTTGCTTAAACTCTCTACAATTACAGATTTTACCTGTAGGAAACTAGGAAAAAAATTTAAGTCCTTAATGGACAGTGGAAGGATACAAGGCAGACCAGAGACACTTCAAAATCAGTTTTCCTCTTATGATGAGGCCACTTCTGTGGAGCCAAGGTTAAGCACTTGGATTTTTGGTTTGGTTTATGCTCTTTGGGCCCCTGTCTGCCAAGGCTCATCTTTTCTGATGAAGATAAATTGCCTCTGCCCACCAGAGCTTTCAGTTTTAGTTCCAGCTGGAATATGCTGGTAATCCTGAGATACAAAATTGTCTTCTGAATATACTGCAGCTAACTTGTATAAATCCAAGCATTAGCTGGATACTATAAATAGGCAGGATGTGCAAGGAGGCCAAGTCAAAAATGTGCAGAAACCTTGCCTTTTTTCCTTAGTGCTATGCTTCATCATGTATAAAATTTTTCATCTGAAAAGGGAACAGCATGCACGTGCTTTGTGGCTGTTGTAATTAACTGGACATAATGAAGCGCTGAATTTCACACTTCAGAGAAGTAGATTGGGAAGAATGGGTAATTTTTTCTCAAGTTTTCCTGCTTTTAGTATTTTCTTGGAGGTAGTTTTCTGCAAGATTGGGTAGGGAGCAGAAATACATCTGGTTTATATTACATGATGGCTGTACTTTGGCAATGGAAAAAGATGGCACTTAAAAAAAAGAAAGAAGAATAAAAAAGAAAAGTTTGGCAACTACAGAACAGAGCAACAATTACAAGAACCATCTTAAAATTCCCAGGATTTGTAATTTATTTTTCCATGCTTGCTTTTTTCTGATGTTGCTGGTGTTAAAGGAGTGGGACAGAGGAAATTCAGTTAGACTTTGCAAAGTTCAGATATCTCTGTGAAACAATCCCCTTTACTCAGGTTGTCCCCACAGCAGCTGCTGTGATTTGAACATGAAAGGGATAAAAGCAAGAAAAAGTGATAGACCATAATTTTTTTTCTCGTGTTTCCTTCAGCCAGTGGACATGAAGTCTTGAAGGGGGTCTCTCACATAACTGGTCTCATCTATGGAGACGAGGCAGAAGCAGGATTAGTGCATATGGTTTTGGAAACAGAGCCATGTGAGGCATCTTTGTATTGGGAGAGGGGGAAATTTATTCCAGGAGTGCAAGAGCACCTGGTGATGTGTCCCCTGGCGCAGTTTGCAGTCTCTCTTCCCTCTGTATTTTCACCCAGAAAACAGGTTTTGCCCCCTCACACAGAAGCACAAAGAGCTGAGGCTCTGCCCGTGCTGTGGCCATCTGGCTCTCAGGGCAGAGGTGCTGGGAGCCCAGGCCAGTGAGCCTGGCCTTGAGCAGGCTGGGACCTGCCAGCACTTTCCCAGAGTGGAGGAAGCCAAGCCTCCCCTGGGGCTGCTTCTCACTCCCTCCAGTTTGCAGGGGTTCAGCACTGCAGGGCTGGGGCCTGGACACCTTGGGAATCTGCTTCCCCTGCAGAGAGCTCTGAGCTCTGGGGCCTTTCTTCACCCCCAGGTTGTTCAGCAACTGAGCTAACTTGAAATAGAACACTGGAACAAAAATACATTTGGAGTGATCTTTAAGTAAAAGCTAATGTGAAAATGTGGGAGTTTAGACCAATATAAACACATTACATTTAAAACAATTTTCAGATGTAGTAAATAAAAAAATTGTTCCTGCTCTTGAAATTCCCGAAGAACACATTTTCCTTCTGAGTCATGATTTAATTAGATTATATTTTATTAGACATTCTTTACAAATTTTAAAATACTGCTATTATACATGCACAAAGGAAAATCAATTTGAACAATTGTATGTAGGCATTCATTGAAATCAACCACAAAACAGGAACATTTTATGTCAGTTATCAATGTACTCATTATGTATATCTAAAGTGCATTATGTTACAAAAAATATAGAAAGTCAGCAGCACCAAGATACGTTCACAAAATAAATACACCAGTCAACAAAATAAATTATGGTAAATGTGACAATAATAATTGTCTTAGCCTTAGCCAAAAAAAAAAAAAAAGGAAAATTCACAATAACCAAATGTGCAGTTTCAGAGAGCAATGGGGGGAAAAGGTTTTATTCTGAGCATTTACAATATTTACAGGTAATAAATATTTTAATACTTCCCATATGTTCACTATTACAGAATACTGCAATGTGTCTTCCAAATATCTCTTGCTGAAAACGTCAGCGCCTCCTGCAAAGAAAAGAAAGGACAGGAAAAACAGAAAAATTAATTAATTTTCACTCTTTCACTTCAAATGTGCGGACATAGAATCAATAGCAAGAGTGCCACAGACTGTAACAGATGTGCCTTGCTAGTAACCATGTGCCATAACAGGGCCTGCTTGACCATGTCACAATTTTAGACATTTATTCAAGATCTCGGTTATGTTTTTCTCAATGCGACCTCTAGAAGTGTGATGACCCACAGTTTGTCACACACCAAGGCCATTGTACCCTCAGAGGAGTGGAAAGGAGCTTTTTTTCTTATTTAGAACCTCATGCAAGAAGATTCCTGAGTGGCACAGGCAGAAGAATTGTATCACCCTATGATAAAAATGTCAAGTGCTGAAAAAAAAAATGCAGTTGGAGAAAAGCAAAAATAGTTTTGAGTCCTTATTAATGCTGTGACGATGCTATGTTAACTGCTGGGGTGTGATGCCATGTTCTGATTAAAACAGTGCCATGGGGCTTATTTGGTCTCTTTTTCCCACTGATAGACCACCCCTTAGGCAGGGGGCTGTGGTGTGTGTGTGAGCAAAGGCTGCTCAGGACTTGGAGCGAGCACACCCTCGATAGCATCTCTTCCCGTGCCTGACTGAGTGAAAAGGCTCCAATCCTGAAACTTTCCCTCTGGGAGCCAGAGATCTTGGTCCTGAAAGAAAGCAGCCATCCCATCCTGTTACCCTGCAGCTCCTGTTGCACTCAGCCCAGCTGGAGCAATCAGCTGCACCCAGTCCTGAGAGCCGGGAGTTTTCTAGGGGGTGCTGCCGGCTGGTGTGAGTTCTCTCCCCATGAGAACAAAGCAGAGCCTGCTCCCACCCTGTCATTGTATTCCTTGTACTCCAGCTCAGAGGTGCTGCAGGAAATGCTGAAGGGTTGGGCTTTTTTTCCCTTCTGTCCCTGTGAACAGCATAGGTTTTTTAGGGGTTTCCTGGGAAACATCTAAGGGTGGAATGTGGATATATAAGATGGATTGGGATTCTCTCTGCTGCAGGACCGATCACCAGAGCTGGGGGTAGCATCCCACGTGGCAAAAGTGTGTGGGTGTGAGGCACAAAAAAACTCAGCTCCTGGAGAGTTTAAAAGGTTTTCTTAACACGCACACTGAAAGGGAAGCTACATCTATCATTCGGGAGTTTACTCATTCAAAAGGTTTTTTTGGGAATTAAGTAAGAGCACCTTAACTTAATTTAAATGGAAATATAGCTGGAATGTTCATGAGAAATAACTTTTAAAGTGCCTGGAATGGAAATGCTAGCATGAAGCTCCTTGATAATTAGCTAGCAACAATATTAGGGTCCATTTCAGGATATAGTCCAACAGGTGTAGCAATGACACATAATTGTCAGCACATACTGTGCTGGCTGTGTATGTGTGTGTGTCTGCACTACTCAGGCCTGTTTCTACGAGGGTGACATTTTCAATTTAACCTGGATTTTAGACTTGGTTTTAAAGTTTCACTTGACAGTGGGCTCTGTACTGATGATAATTTGCAAGCTGCGTTCTGTGATTCAGACCTAGGTTTTGCAAGATTGGCTTCTTCCATGAGATACTCCTTGTAGTAAGTCAAAAGATCTAGAATTCATATTATTGTCCATTTTTTTTTGGACCTAAACCCAAAATTTTGTTTTCAAGACTAATCAGAGAGAATTGGCGTGAAGATTGAATCCAGGGTGTTCAGCAAAAAAGAAGCACAGAGATACAGTGAAAATCATGCTTAAAGTTTACATCTTTTGCCAGCCTACTAAGATAACTAAAAACTCAGGTACTAGAAGTTTGTTAGGGCTGAACCAACATGTTCTCTCTACTTGTGAAGGAGGAATTCCCTTTTCTTTTTTTAATGGATTCTCCTTGTTTAATAATCTCCAATTAATTATCTAAAATATAGGTTCTTTTTAGGAATCTGTGAGAAATGCTGCATTTGAATGTTGGACTCCACAGTAAAGCTGAGAGCCTTCAGCCATCCAGACACACTTCAAACAGAAAGGCTGAACTGAGAAAATCAACAGGGTTGTAACTGTAGCTCTTTTATATATCCCATTAGATGAACAACAAAGACAGCACAGCAAGAAAAAATAACTGTTGAAATTCCCTAGGATGTTTTTCCCTACATTCTAGATTTCTTTGTGCTCAAGACAGGTGTTATTTACTGACCAGCACAGTCCCTTGATATCTGTTGAAACCTCAGGCAACTCCTCAGCAGAATCCTGAAGTTTGCCTTTCCTAAGGTGCTGAGACAAACCAGTGTCTCTTACTTCCCTCCTACCTGCTACAGCCATGCCAGCTGGTCTGTGGTCTGGAATACCCTGGGCTCTGGTCTGGGATACCCTGGTTTATGGTCTGGGATACCCTGGGCTCTGGTCTGAGTGCCCAGCCCCAGATGCTGGTAGCTCCTGTAGATGCCAGCACGAGCTGAGGTGATGGAGCACGTTGCAAACTGTGGCCTGCAAAGCTTAACCCCAGGCTGGATTTTAGTAAATCCCACAGCTGGTGTCTCTTTCCGAGGGATTTGCTGCAAGCAAGTGGCACTGCTCTGATGTCTCTGTTCTGCCAAGGTGGAGGGGAGAAGGAGAGAAAAGGATGGGGTTTTGCTGGTGAAATGCAAATATTTGAGGAGAACTGAAGAGTGGAATCCTTGGCTTTGTCTGCAAGTGTGCAGATTTCCACTCAAGCTGAGATGACTGCAAGGGGATGATTCACTTGGGACATCTAGGCTGATATCTCCAGGCCACTGCCCTAAAAACCCTTCACTGTCATGCCTGAGGGAAGCATGTCCCTCTCCAAGAGCAACGCTAAACATTTTTAAGCAGCAATGTAATTGCTTCACAAGCTGGCAAAAGGATGTAGCTGAATTAAAAAATCATAATGGCAGGGAAAATTTTATGGTGAAAGGCTGGTCTGCGTTGTTTGCAGATATTATTGACAGAGAATTTTTCCATGTTCTCCCCTAAGGTTAAACAGTAAAATGAAAAACTGTAAAGCAAGGATAGGAAGTTGCCAAAAAGGGGAGTTGTTGAGAGGAAGGAAAGAAAACTTCGCCATTTTATAGATGCGAAGCCTTAAATAAAAGTCAAAGCTTTCAACCTGCTGAGGCCCAAGTGTGGGACCAAGATAAGATGTCAGATACACTACAGGAAGGAAAGCAGGAAGGGAAAATTTAATGACTGTGATGTGCTTCCTTTTTACAGAATTACCTTCACTTACGACTCAGCTTCAGGAAGCAATTTTCGGCAGTAAGTTGTTTACGTGGATTGTGTCTCACAGAAAAGAAAGGCTCTGTCCCCAGTGCAAAGTGGAAGAGGCACTTACCTGCAGAGAGCACCTTGAGACTCTGCTTGAAAAGCCACTGCCCAGTCACGAGCACAAAGATCTACTTTCATTCCCAGTTTGAGCAAGGCCTTGGCCTTGGCCTCTCACACCAAGGGATAACAACTTCAGTTAAATACATGACATGCTCCCCAAAAGAATATAGCAGAATTACCTCAAAGTTTGATTATGTGTAGTAACAGAGATGTCCAAGAGCGGGCTCTCGGTCACGACGTCCACATACATGCCAGAATTTAGCCAAGCTGAGCGGGTTCGCCTCTTTTTCTTCTCTTGTTCCTTACGTTTTCCAGGCTTTGCTTTCTTTTTCTTCCCTGACGTCTTCAGGGGCTGCTCCTTGTAGGTCTGTGATTTGTTTGTCTCCTGAGTTAGGTATCTGCCCTCATCTTCACTGCCAAACCGAACAGGGTAGTTCTTCGTGTTGGTGGCAGGTTTAGGGTTAGGTGACACCTCTGACGTTGCACGGATCTCTGCAGTGTTGACACCTTCGATTAAATTTTGAAGGAATATTCTTCTTCGTAAATCTTGGATTGACTTGCCCTTGTCATGCAATAGCTGGTGCTCTGATACAGCCCGTTTGCTAAAGGAAGAAAAGAGAGGAGAGGGAAAAAATGTTTAGGATTTGATTATTGTCCAGTGTTTGGCAGAGCTCCTCTCTTCTCCAGCTGTGGTGGCCACAGCCACCATGTACCAGGCTTGGAGACATCCAGTGAAGCCAGACTGCTGGACCAAGTCCTGCTTCATCCTCAGAGTAGCTGCTCTCAGCAGAAAAGAGAAAGACCTAAGCAGGTAATAATTCTCAGCTGACCGATCACACACCACTGGAGCTGGATTAGTCACTGCTCTGTCCTAGGAAAGCATCATGACTCTTAATATATCACACTTGAGGCAGTAAAAGCAGGAAGGCAGTTGTCAGAGATAGGAAAACGAAAGGGTCAGATAATGCAGCAAGAGAGGGAAAACCCAGCACTTGTACTGGAGCCAGAAGCAGTGTTTATACAGCATCATTCTAGTGATTTTCTTCTGCTCAGTCATGTACTTCAAAAACATAAACAAGCACATAAAAGTGCATTTTACATTTAAATAAGTGTAATTGCAGGAGTGTAAGGGAAAAATACTTGAATTTGGGTGCTTAAAGCACAGGCACTTCAGTCCATAATGATCTATCCAAGGAGGCAGCCTGAGCATCAGCAGAGATGAGCCTCAGCCACTCCTGTGGATTTACTGCTTGGTCACTTGTGTCTAATTATAGTTTTAGATGCCCTCCTAGTATTGCTTGAAGTGTGAACTTTTGGGGCCAAATTTCTTGTCTGCTCTGCTATTTGAATTTTATGCTAACCCTCTTCACTGGATCTTCTTCAAGAGCATCCTGGTTTGTTAGAGTGTTTTTTCCAGAGTTCATCCTGACCTTTTTGTACACTGAGCTCTGTCTTGTTTTCGAGGAACTGGGAGTTGAGTAGCTATCTGTCTTTTAGAGATGTTGTAATGGCAAGGAATGTATTAAACATCTGAGGAAAGAAGATACAAATGGCACCTGGATAATAAATAACCAGAGAAAATGTGAGAAAATACATGCCTTTTTCTTGAAGTGGAATAGATGCACAGCTGTGCTGTGAACCACAGACAGAGCACAAGCTGGGATTTTAGCTACGTTCCCATGAATGCAATAATACAGTTTATCCTTCCAATTGCTCTACTCCAGCATGCAGAGTTTGGCTATGGAATCTCTCCTCTTGCATCAGGGTATGGCATGTGACCAGATTCTCACTAGCCAAAGAAATTCCATTCACTGCCTTGCTTGTCCTATAATCATTTGATCAATTATCTGGGTAAGAAGTGGTTTCTGCATGCGGGTGAACTGGAAGAAGACACATCATTGGGAGTGAATATTCCTTCCTTCCATCCCATCCCACTTTTTCCTGCTACATTACCAGATTTGAAAATGCAAAATATTGGGAGTGTTCTGCAGGTTCTCTTTCTCAGTCCTCTCAGCCAAACTCTTCAGGTTTATGACTTGATCAACAGTAGAGCTATTGGAAGTTGGCAATTTCAAGTAGCTCTGTTTTAAGAGCATCCCCTTCAATTTCTGTCTTTGTAGGGCTGCACTTTTTGAGTATTGGGTTCAAGTGATGGATTGAAGTGATACTACATCTCTATTGCTCAGTGCAAAATTCAAACAGCAGCTTTCCCCCGTTCCACAATGAGACTGGAGGATGACTGTCAAAATCATGCTCAAAATCAGCTCTGCATATACAGAGGTTTGTGAGTACACATGTAATCAAACATTGTCTGTGTTTTACGTGTCCCAAAATCAGTTTTGGATGACTTCAGCCTTTAGGACAAATATTTTATGCCCCTCTTCTAAATGTCCATAAGCAAAAATGCAATGTGATAATGCTGAGCTGATCCCATATCATGTCTTTTTCTCCAGTGCAACTGTGACCAGTAACAGAAGCTCGTGATCTCCCTCAGAAGAAGTTTTTTGAACAAGAGCCATCTCCAACACCCTTCTCATTAAGGTCAGTCTGACTGGCAAGTAGGTCAATAAAACCAGCACCCTGAGCTCCTCTGTGTGACTGCCTCTGTGCTGCCTGTCAGGCTGTCCAGTGTGACTCAGGTTATATTCTGAGCTTCAGTACTCTATTTTCTCAGGAAATTTGCATGGGAAATGCAGTTTTGCTTTCACTCTTCTAGTTCATAGAAAGTGTATGAAATCTCCGTGCTTTAGGGAGTGTAAACCAATGTTTCATGTGATGAGCAAAGCTTTCCTACTGCCTCTTGTGAACTACCAAGGATAATTCCTTCTATCACAGACAACCCAAAGCTGCCTTAATCCTCTAATGTGTATTTGGTCAACTTCCCCACTGTGACAAAAACTTGACTCTCCAAAGCCTATTATTAAAGTCCTCTTGATTGAAAACCTATTCCATTTTACAGAGCTGAAACCTAAACATTTGGTTCCAGTACACACAAGGCAGTCAGAGAGCATTACAAGATCTACATCTTGAGTGAGTATGCATTTCCAAAATAATACAGGGATTGATGTGTGAGGGATTGGTGTGCCAAAGAGGGTGGGTTTCTCTTTAAATGTCTGTATGATATTTAGCATCAAGTCTGGCCCCAAATAACATTTGGCTATTCCAGATGATTGTATAACATTATGTAGTGTTACATTTCACATGACTTTTATTACTCAGTCGACTTAAGGTTTACATTTTGCCTACCAGCTTCCTTTGTATACTCTAGATCAAAAAGCCTCCTTGAAACAAAGATGTGGGAGATACATATCTCTTTGACCTTCTGCCTCCTTCTGCTTCAGTTATTCAAACAACTCCTCTGTTTGTAAGTCATGGAGAAAGGCTTGCCCAAGAGGACTGATGTAAGTGCTTCATAATGGAGATATCAACAATATCTCACCCACACACTCAGAGAAGGAAGGCAATGGAGACTGCAATGATTGCATTCACATATTGGCTACAATATGGAAAAAAATATTAGGCTGTTAGGGTTAAGATGACCCACTAGAGGTCCCTTCCATCCTTCTATAAAATGCACCTCTCATCCAAGGAAAAGGATCCTGTACCCAAACCAAGAGCAGTAAATGCTAAGCTTACATGTGGCAGACACTTTTGAGAGAGGGATGTTGATGGTTTGTACTTGACCAGAGCATCCAAACTAATTACTGGATCCAAGTACACTGTATACATATGAGGCTGAGTGTCTCATCATGGGGAGAGCAGCAGAAATCCATGACTTGTGACTATCCTGACTTCACGTACTTCCAGATAAGCTGCTCTTTTCAGGCACATTCCTCCTTTTTTTTTTCCTTGAGATATTTAGCATTTCTAAAAGGCAACATTCTTCAAGCTACCACTTTCTATCTATCTCTGACAGCTATTTAGCTGTTATTATCCTTGACTGTTCATGTTGGGTCTGATCCTAAATTCAGCAAAATAACTGAGGAGGATTCAGTCAGCTCTCTGTAATTTTGCAAGACTGAGTGCCCTTGCCACTGACTCCAAAGGGAGGGAAATCTGCTCAACCTATCTCAGGCTTCAGAAAAATATTTTGAACAGATCTAGGGACATGATGCTGCGATGTCTGGACATGATGATAAAAATATGTGATTTCATTTTGAGGCATTACTGGTTTCTCAGAAGTTCTTTAGCAGCTAAAGCACTCCTATAACAAATAACATGTCTGGAAATATTTTTTTGGGACAATTCGCTATTGCTTTCCATGAGATATTTGCTTCAGCAAAGTCTGTAGAACCAGGCCTATGTAATTTTGATTATTTTTGCATGTCTATAATAATGTGCTTCAGTATTTTCATCCATTACTGGCTTAAGTTTTTGACTGAGAAAAAAAATCTCAAAACCTAAATGAGTTATTAACCATTAACTCTAGGAATGGTTTGTGGTGATATTAAAACAGGACACGTGTTTGACTGTGGTGTCTGTGTTTGTGCTGTGCCCGCAAACAAAACTACATGAATGCCACTAACTGACAGCTGACTGGTTTCTTGTGTGTGTTTTACATGCCAGGGCAAAGAGGGAGCTGAGAAATGCATTTCCACTGGTTAGCTTACACTTTTCTTCCCCCCTGTCAGGGCAGAATGGGGAAGCTGGGAAGACCTCTAATCCTGACCTTTAAAAACAAGTGTTAGAACTACACTAACTTCAAAAAGAGAAAGAGTATTTCTCTGCAAATCTATTTTTTTTTAACAACCAAATTTGGCTTAGATCCAGTTCAGAATTTCCTAGCCAAGAAAATAACAGCATGTAACTGCACTTCAACTATTTTCTTTTTTTTTAATTTATTTTTGGAACTGAAGTTTGATTCCTCTGTATAACATGGTCCCAAAAGAAAGAAATAGCCCAAGAACAGCTTTCAGGAGTACAAAACAGTTAAACGTTAATGGACTGAGAATAATACACTGTTACATTATCAGCAATAACGTGTTCTACACAATTTGCTGTAGGAGATTTGTAATAGCTCTCTGCCTGGTGCCAAACTCTAGGTGTGTCCGGAGTTGCTTCACCTGGGGTATTTTTTTTTTTCTTTTGGGTGTTTGAGGTTTTTTTTTAATTATTATTATTATTATGTGTGTTGCTTAACTGGCAGAGGAAATGCTATTTGGAGATCTTGTCCTTATGTCTGTAATAAAACATTTACAAGGAAACCCATCTGAAACTGTTTGCTGTGTCATGTTTCCCTGTAAGTTGTGATCGGATTTTCCAGCACTCTTTATCCAGCTTGGCTTCCTTCGGAACTGAATAACAATACAGCCTTCCCCAGTGTGACTGAGGTGTTTCTTCCTTAGAAAATCAGATGCAAGTCCAGAGAAATCCAGTGAGTTAGATGTGTAAGACAGCTGCTCCTGCATCAACACAGAGGCTTCTCCTGCACTTTGTGAACAGCTATTACTATAAACCAGGCTGATTATTTTGGAAGAAGCAGAAAGGTCATTTCCTGAACAGACTGTCTTAAGTTACACTATCATTTATCAAAAAATATGCCTCTGCCTGTAAGTAAGATACTAGACTCTCTTTGGATTTTTTTTCCCCTGAAGTGGCAGAAATCCAAATAAATTGTTCAGTACTTTAGTGTCATGATGGCCCTCACTTCTGTGTGTTTCCCCTACCCCTATCAATATTGGCCCCACGCCAGAGCCGAGGAAGTGTCTGTAAGTTATTGTAACACACAGCATTTGGATAAACCGGGATTCCCCCTGCGAGGGTCCCGGGCAACTGCGCAGCAATCACCCAGGTGTGTCGGAAGAGAAGCCCCTCAGCTTTCACATCGCCTCCCCCAAAGCTTTATAAGGTCAGACAGCTGCAAAGCGCCCTTTCCGTGCCCCGAATGCCTCTTCCTGGCTCTCAGGTGAGCACCTGGGGCAGGTAACCCAGGCCGGCCCCGCGCAGAGCAGGCAGCGCTGCGGAGCCTCCCGGGCTGCCTCCCTGCCTCCCTCCCCACCCGCCCTGCCGCCACAGCGAGGACGAATAAAGGGAAAGAACAAAAGAAAAAGAGAAACTCACAGTCTGCGGCTGATCCCCTCTACTGATCTCCCGTAGGAGGGCACGGAATAACTCAGCAGGAACACTGCAAAACTCCACTGCTGGAAGAGTTTAGCGAACATTGTACCCTCCGGGGCTTAAAACCTGCAAGGAAAAAGAGGTCAGTCCCGAGGGACAGATGCGCCAGCGCCGTCCTCAAGGAGTCCCCGCTTCGGCTCTACCAGCTCCGAGGCTCTGAAGGAAAAACAAACTTTCTGAGCTCTCGGCTCACTCCTTCCAAACTTCGCTCTGTCTCTTTCCCTTCCTTGCTGTCTGCCTCTCCCTCCCTCCCTCTTTCCCTCCCTCCCTCCCTCTCTCTGTCTCTCGCTGTCCGCAGGCAAGATCTCTCCCAGTATTAGCTCAAAAAGCATCTAGCCCTCATTTGAGCAGGGTTAGAGTGGGGTTCAGTGAGTTCCTTGAGCCCTGTTTAGTTCTAGTCCGCTAAGCCACTCTCTCGGGGCTTTATGTTACAGCAGAAAGCCCTCTTTGCAGATAAGGAAAGATTCCCAAAAGTCAGCTCAGCTGCTCGCTTCTCTGTAAACGCGCGCGGACACACAAACACACACAGGCTGAGGCGGAGGGGGAATGCATCTCCACGTCTGTCTTTCAGTATACCTCTGCGAAAAAAAAAGAGTCAGGTTCACGTCTCCAGCTGCCAGAAAGTTTTGGTCCCCAATAGTGACAAGGAGAGAGACAAGCGGTGACAAGGAGAGACAAGCAAAGGTCGCTGCCTATCTGGAGAGCCCGAGAGGTCTGGGAGGAGCGGTAGCCCCGCGAGGCTCAGGGGCTGGGAAGCATGCTTGGCTCGGCAGGTTGGACTGGGCTGCAGCCTGCGATGTTCACACGCTCCGGAACAGCCTCTGGGAGACCTGCGGAAGGACGGAGGGTTTGGCAAAGAGATGGCGCCCTAGGAACATGTGCGGAGAGAGCGAGAGCCCGGGCAGGATACCCACAGCCAAAACGGAGACTGGGAATCAGCGCTTCCCGGGTCCGCAATCAAAAAGGAGAGAAGAAAGGGAAACGCCCGGCAGCATATGCACTCAGTGGACCCCAAGGGCTCCGACCAAGCTCTCCGCATCTTCTGCAGCCGCACTCCTCTTTCGCTCACCTTCCAGCTCTCCCTTTTTGTGTTTCCCCCCGAGTCAGCGCCTCCCCTGCCGCGGGCATTCCTCCCATCGCTGGGAGCCCTTTTTAGCTCAAGCCCCAGAGCGCTGCCCGGGACTGCTGCCGCCTTTGCTTGCACGCACCTACCGTTGTTGGTCGCCGTTCCCCTATTAGCCGGAGTGTCGGCTCCTAATGATGCTAATTGTACGCTAGTGAAGGGAGGGGGGAGCT
>VXBC01000514.1:249353-330833 GCA_013399945.1 Ploceus nigricollis | reverse complement strand
GGGCGCTGTCCATGGTGGTGCGGCCATGGCCTTGAGCTCCTGCGTTCCCTCTCGGGCTGGGTCTGGTCTTGACTTCAGCTTGAAATATATCTCAACACGGATTGAGNAGGGGGGGGGGGGGGAAGATTTGCAATTTGTTTTTGTGCTATGTTGGAACAAAATCCATCCCTTTAGACACTTTTCTGAGACGAGACAGACTCTCCTCCTGCCTTGGAATAGCTTAGTGGTTAATGTACTCATCCAGGCTGTGGGACACCAGAGGTCAAGTGCTCCCCTTCTCTGATTCAGAGTCCTATTTCCTGGACTCTTAGTTTCTCTCAATTCCCTCCCATCCCAGACCTTAAACCCTTTCCGATTACATTCGTGATGAATTGATATTTTCCAATGGGTGAAAACTGAATGCTTAGTAAAGGAAAAATTCCCACCTAACAGTTACTCTGAGAAGTTATTCTTGGATTTTTTGGTTAAACAAGGAGAAGTCCAGCCAGCCATCATACAACAATGGAAAGGAATTGAAAGCTGAGAAAAGAAGGGGTGAGCTAAGAAAAAGGAACAAGTCTCCTTCTCTGGTGGCACACAGGGCTGATGTGGTTAAGACATACTTTCTTTATCTTTGCAGATTATTTGGGCAAAAAGGCTATGGCTTTCCCATAGCCACACAGGGCTAGTAGAGTTGGGGGATGTTTTCCTTGGATATGGTTTTGCTCAATCATTTCTATTCCTTTAGCTTATGGCACACAAGAGAAAGTTGTAGTTTGGATCATGCAGTCTCCTTTGACTTCCCAGCTAAGAAGACAGGCTGCCTTTCCACAGTGGTGGAGAGAACTGGTTTGTGTGAAGCCTGAAGTCATGCCTGTGATTCTGGGCAGCCAGATACCGTAACAAGCTCTACCTTGAGCATAGCTAACATATTAGCTAACATTCCTGAAGTACATATCTTTGTTTTATACATTTTGGTTTTGTTAACCTAATTATTTTTGGTAATCTCCAGTCTGCCTTCCAGGAATTTTTCTGCTTCTTGCTGTTTGTTTTAAAAAGTAGAGATGACTGCAACTGTTACGTGCATCCTCTGCTTTGACTCAGGTGTGCTTTCTTCCTTCCTTTGCTCTTATGCAAGTAAAATGATCCTGTATTCTCTTCTTTCACACCACATTAATTATCTGCTTTCATATCCCTAACTCCCACTGAATGAACTGCATCTTTAACCTCTTCCCAGAAGTCATGGGATCCAGTCCAGCTCTCATTGAAGCCAGACTTCTTCTCTTTGTTCACTTCATTTGGATGGTGGTCAGCATCGTATATGGCCATCCCTTCTCTAAATATGGAATGTCCTTTAATCTCAGTGTGGTTTCTTTTCCAGACATGATGTCCCATAGGTTGTGAACTCGAGGCTGCAATAAGCAAAGTGGAATGACCACCTCACTTGCTTTAATCAGGCCTTGCACAGTGAAATGTAGCTTGGAGAGTTGCCCATGACACAATACATAATAAGCTTGGACAGCAGGAGATGTGAGCAAGCATGTCTTTTAGGAATTTCAATTAACCCTTGCAGGTTAGGGTTCTAAATTTACTAGATTATCAAATTTGAAATTCAATTAACCTGAAGAAATAAGTAAGGATAAACTATAAAAGCTATTGCCTATTATTTGTTTATTCCAAGATAAGGAAAATGTTTCTTATAACAACTTGCCTTACACTGAGGTTAAGTTAATTGCTCCTTGAACTCCAGATTTCATCTCTCTTAAAACTAGAAATATTACTCTGTGTGTTTGGTCTGACTTAGAAATGGTGCTCTCTAGAAGCTGTTTTCTGTTTGTTAGGAATTTAGACTATTTTTGCCAGATGCTTGACGAAATTTCAGTGGCTGTGGGAGACGGAAGAGTAAAGGTGCCCAAAAGAGTTCTGGCTTTGGGCAGGACTGGACGTTTACAGGCAGAGTTCCTGGATTCTGCTGCTCTTATTGATTTTCCGAGCCCTTGAGACACCTTGAGTCTAACCTGGGTTCTGGAGCTGGCAGGTGAGGGAGTGACAGCCGGGAGTTTTTCCCTGATGACTCAGGGCTGGCCCCACACAACACGTGTGGAAACAAAGCCAGCTATACCTAGTGCAGCCCAAGGACAGCTCCAGCAGGGAGCTGGAGGTGGCTGTGCTGCCAGGAACTGAGCTCCAAGACTGTAACACACACCTTGACATGAGCAGGCCATAGCCATCGCTTCGACCTGCAGATCAGAATAACACCAAGGGCTTGGATTCTATTGCATTGGAAATATTTGGGTTCCTCAACTGCTTTTTAGGCTACCAGGTTAAAAACACCATCTTTAAGTTGGTTTCCCATCTTTGTCCTGTGGAAGTGTTGCCCTTGCTGCCTGATTAACCTGAATTGCCCTCTTGGATAAGCTTTGTCTCTGCAGCAGGGCAAGCAGACCTAAAGGATCCAGAGGTCTCTGCTTTTGGCAAAGGGCTGTAGCTGGGCATGGAAATGTGATGAGCTCCTTGCTTCAGCTCTGAGTGATGTATCAGTTTTGAAATTATGCATACACACAGAAAAGGCTCCTGGGCTCTCCCACAAAGCGTTAACTCATTCAGGGTGTGTGACTATTCCAGTCCTTTTCAGAGAATCTTTCAGACCCAAGGCACTGCAGAAATTCCTTATGTGAGCTCAGACCCAGCAGAGCTCCCTCTCACTTTCTTGTGTTCCATCTTTGAAAGCACAGCACTGAAACTCCCACAAGAACCTTGTGCCAAGACCAGCAGACTAGAAAAAAATGACATTAAAGTGGAGGGATCCCATTTGTATAAAGAGCCTGCAGGACTCAGGGAAAGGGATGTCAGATCTCATTATATCTGTATGGTTTTTCATTAACCATCCACAGAGTCACAGGAATGAATAGGGAAAAACTGTGCAACAGGTGGTGAAGCTTCTCAAATGGTTGCTTATCACTGATTATCCAGTGGATGCTTTTGTCATCTTTTCACCAAATATCACTATTTTTGCAGTATCAGGCCGAAAGGTAATCAGTGATAAGAAAGGCCTATCCTGTCACAAAGGCAGGGTTTGTTAGACTCATCAGTTCTGTCATTGCAGTCAGGCTGTGTCAGGCTCTTTGAGGGCATAGTCATAAACTCCTTTCACGAGGCCAGCCAGCACAAAGGGCTGGGCATGTGTGTGGGAGGAAGGAAAGCAAACTTTATTTCAGTGACTCCAGCTATCAGAAATCTCAGCAAGCTGCGCTGTGGAGGCCACCTGCACACTGTGCAGTCTGTCTTCCCAAGAGTTTCAGAGCAGGTGGTTTTTAATCAGGGTCTCCAGGTGCTTGTTTGTGAAATACTTTGTTTCGAGGGACACATGCGCAGTTGGAGGAGGAGGGTGATATCTGTGCAGACCTCTGGAATCCTGTACTCATTAGTAACTAGTGATGATGTGCTTGTCAACACCTATAGGAAAGCCAATTTGTACTAAATTATTTAAACCTTACTCAAACAATGATGATCTTATTCGAGGTGCAGGTGCTCAGCTTCAGGCTCAGGCTTGTATAAGCTGTTTACTTGTTATGCCTCAAAATACATTTACTGACAAAAAAAGAAAAAAGTGTGAGTGTAAGAATGCACAAAACAATACCTTTGTTAAATTTTAGGGCCTTTCCCCATAAACACACAGAAGCTGAACTAAGAGAGTCTTGTTAAGTTTTGCCAAGCCTCTTAGATTCCTTGTATATTCTACAGGGTTTTGCACAATATAAAATATCTCCAGGCTGCCTCTGAGCCAAAGGACTGCTGCACTTGGTGCTGTGTGGAGTCCTGAGCTACAAAAATATCTTCTGCTTAACAACCCACTTTAAGGACAAGTTGCAACAGGGGAACAAAACAAGCAAAAAGGGATAACAATAATTCCAAATTCATTTCAGCTAGCTTTGTATCAGTCCAGCCTGCTGTCTGCAAATCAAGGCAGGTAAAGCTTCAGGTGAAATTTAAAGTTGTGCAAGGAAATGGTTTAATGGAATAAGGGATACAAGAACTGATGTGGATGACCAGACAGGGAAAGAGGGAAGTGCTATCAGTGTAAACACATGAATATAGAAAGAACTGAACAGCCAGGTAAGGCCAAGTTCAGTTGTGAAAGGACATAAAAGGAGGGATAAAAGGTAGTTTGTTTTTTATTTGGGTTTGTTTGTGTGTTCTTTTTTGGAGGTTGTTTATTTGTTTGTTTGCCCTTTTAGAAAATAAGGGGGGAAGCAGAAGGTTGTGAATTATATAAATTGCAGGACTGAAATAACTTGGAAAAAGGATGATTTGGACAAATCCTTTAACAGACCAGTTGATAAATAATTTGCAGTGGCTGAGGGTTAAGATTTAGGGGTGAAGCATCCTGGTGAAAGCTTTTGTGTTCAAGATATCTTCTGAAGACGCTGGAAGAGAAAATATTTGAGCATAGAACAAGTGTTGAAAGAAAAAAATGCCTCAAATGCCCTTTCCCCACCACCAAAATGAAAGTCCAGAACCATCACCTAAGAGACTGCGTGTTTGATAAGACTTTTATCCACAGGGAGAAAGAATAAAAATAGTGTGTGGATTTGGAGCTCTGCTGAGATTTTAACCATGTTAAGCTGAAGTTCAAGACCATACAAGCGAGAGGTGGAATGAAGGATGGAACTGGACAGAGGGAGTTTCCTGTATCATCATTCTAAAGGCAGTTTGAGAGTGAATAAAGGCTCTGTGTTCTGTGTCTCGTACTGTGGGTCTCAGTCCTCTTATAGTAATGCAAACGCACAACAATCACAAAGGAGGGGTTGCGACAGCACTGTGAAAAGAAAAGCCCAAGGAAAGGAAAGTGGGAAAGGAGGAAAGATCATCTGGATACGGTTCTAAATGGCCAGGTATAGAAATGTAATGAAACTCAGTGCCCAGTGCAAAGCGAAATTTAAACAGGGTATTGCTGAACAGAAGAAATGAGCCGTTTATGAGGATGTGGATGGAGGAGGAGATCTGGGACTTAGTCAAGAGAAAGGGTTTGGAAACCTATCGAGAAAGGGGTTGGAAACTTATCTGAGAGCTGCATTAGCCAAAAGATGAGGCTAGAAGTCAAACTAGAGACAGCTGTGAATAATATTAGTGAGAAGAATTCTAGGGCTTGTTTTGTTTTTTTCCTTTGGTGTTGCAAAAGTCGCACAACCTCCTTTGCGGGGGGAAAGAAATGGGAATGTTGTCAAGTATGGGTTGCTTAAAGACAGGAAGAACTGCAGCACGTTTAAAAAAATGTTGTGACTTTTTCTGTCTTATTTCATCCCATTGGTGTAGGACAGAAATATTTTGCCAAGTGCAAAGTTCACAGGTAAGTCATTCTGCTGGAACTATAACTCTTATATGAACCTCAATCAACTACAGCTGGGTTACAACACAGCATATTTGAGTCTGCCTGTTCCTGAACTTTAACCTTAGTATGAAAAGTAGGTATTTTCTCTGCTGATTTTTTTTAATCTCTCAAGTCTGTCATTGCCCTTTGTGGAGGTCTCTCTTTTGTAATAAGTTTACCTCCTACAGGTGCTTTATACCCTCATTCCCAAGCTTTTCCATGCTGATTTTTTAATTTTTGTGTACAGTTCAATCACATCCCTCTGTTATCAGAGCTATTTTAGAAGCATCTCAAGTTTTACATTACCTGCTGAAGAAATTCACACAAGGTACCAAGTCTTTCAAGTTTCTCCAGGTCAGCCAGTTCACTGACCTGAAACCATTCTCTCAAATCCCAGTTAAAGGTGATTGCTTAATCCAGCCTCAGTACTGGAAGGTTCCCCAATAATATTGGCATGGAGACATAGATGAAGTTTTTCTGAATTTCCCTCATTGTTTCCAGGGCCTTGTTGGAAGCACATTATAGATAATGTAATCACACCTTTAAGTCCCAAAATTTCCATGTACAAAGTTCCACGAAACCACTGCTGTGTGAAGGAATACAGGGACTTTTATCCCAGCCTCTTTCACAGAAATTTCACTATAGGTTTCATGATCTTCTGACGAGTCATGTGAACACAGTGCTTGGTCATAAAGAAAATACTAATTTGGTGTATTTATATTATCTTGTTAATTTTGCTACTTTTCCATCCTACTGTGTTTTTTATTCTACTTATACCACCACAGAACAGATAGCCTCCACCTTCGATGGTGTGAGAAAGACAATGAGTGGCTGTTTACTGAAACGATCAGTAACAGGGGAGCTGGCCTTATTGGAATAAAAGATTAAATTATATATTTTATATGGAAGATTAACAAAACCAATCTGAATGTCAGTCTTTGCTTTACTCCAAAAGTTCTCTGTCTCCCCAAGCGTACTACAGCACAGAGAGCATTATCATAGCTCTGTGATTGGAAACAGTTTTCCCCAAGACTTCTTTTGACTTTAGCAGTTGGAATCTGGTTCTATTTATCATCTATAAAAGCTCATTTCTGTAACAGAGGCTGTTTTAAAGCATGAAGCTGTGTCTACTTAAGTCCTGAAAGATAAATAATTTAATTGTTATTTATAACATTGTCGACAAGTTGATTATTTAATCAAAACAGCTATTTAGTAATGATAGGAAATATAGCAAGGGTCACAGTAAGGTACAGCAAATTCTTAGCTATAAAGAAAGAAGTCTATTGAGATGGTTTCTTTGCTAATCAGATGCATGCCAAATTTTCAGGCTCAGGAAGTTCATTTAGTTTGCAACAAGGCAACAGCATACAGATATATTGTTCGGTTTCATTTTTTTTTTCTGCAAGCCATAACAGAATCCTCAGACTCGGTATGACAGAATAGGAGGGAGGATGAGAGAAAATGACTGTACAAATGCCTGGAACCAGAAATCTATTTATTATTAGAATTTATGAATTTAGAAGTTAAGAATATTTTTTCCCCTACAATTTCTATGTGACTACCCTTTTGCAAAGTAATGTAAAGTGTTTGGAGATGTATAGTTTGAGCTGCTGACATAATTAATGATTTCATTAAGAGCATGAAAGAAGGCTCTTGTATTTCCCTGGCATTAGCAAGCCAAGTTCGTGTCCAAACTCTAATAACCAAAGTTGCTCTTGCTGATCGAGACTGTTGGTTCTCTTGTTGCAAAATAAAAATTTGAAAGCCAAATATTATACTGGGCTGAGATACTTCCCAACATGTCAGGAGTGTGACAGGTTTTAAATATGAGCAGCTACTATGGATTACAGGCTGGCAGAAAACTTCCCAACATTTCAAAGAACAATGCAAATGAGAAGATTATAAACAAGGTCCACTTCCAGAAATTCAAAAGAAACCAATTGATAAATTACTATTTATCACTCCCAGTTTTCATATAGAATCCTTGATTAGGTAGTCTGCACTCCAGAAATAATGTTGATTCTTGAAAATCTATGGCAATCCTAAAAAAAATGCAGTAGGATTTGTCAGGAATGAGCCATGAGTTTGGGACATTGGTGTGCCCTTTCAGTTATGCCCTGGCTGGCTTTTCATCTCACAAGAGTCGGGCTGACATCCTGTGTAGGATTGCAGGAATTCAGTTTCTTAACCTTGATACCTAATGAACAACAAGGATACAGGTGCTACAAAATCCATACTTTGGAGGAAAGGGGAGAAGAGGAACAAAAACTGTGCTGGAAGCCAGAGTTGTGCACTGGACCCACCAGAAGAAAAAGCACACTGGGAGTACAAACATCCCAGGAGAGGGAGACCCACGTGCTCAAGGTAAGGACAGCTGAGCTGTTCTAGTCCAAAACCAAGCACAGCAGGGGCTAAAATATTAAAAGGGTTGGAACCTGCCTAAGGATTGAAAGGCATTGCAGGACTACATAGAAAACTTCTTATGCTTGCCTGGCTTCAGACAGTGTTAGCTTCTTCAATGAACATTGAAATCACACAGTCCCTGTGTCAGACTTCACCATATATTCCTCAATTTCATAAAAAACCAACTCGTTGATGATGTTGTGGTTATTAAATCAATGCTAGAAACCACGCTGAGCATATGCCTGCAAGAACTCCTTTTAAAATGAGCAGTCACATGCTAAAAGAGGAGCACAGGCCAAAAGCAAGCCAGCTGTGAGACTGGGTAGAGATTAAGGGGAAAAATGACCCTGTCTCACATGTGTTTTGCTGGTTTCATGTTAACATGTATGCTCCCTTCATCTCTGCACCAATTTGTGGGTATTACATTTTCATGAAAATAAAAGGCAAATGTGGTAGTTCTCTGTGTATGTGCATTATTTCATAGGACCTACACTTACACCAATCTTGACATTTAAAATATTCAATTAAATCATCCTGTTAAATCAGAATCGAGGTGCAGCACCAAGGTGTAGCTAAACCTTTGGATTTTCTGTGGCAGGATCCAACAGCAGACACAGACATTAATATAAAGTGAATCATCTCCCAATTAAATTCTCCTGTCTCTCAATAATTGATGATTTAGAGAGGGACTGGTAGGTGCATTGCACCACCAATGAAACTTATTTTTCCTGACATTTACTCAAACATTTTCTGGACTTGGTTAAAGTGCTGGCCTCCACAACATCCTGTAGTTGACTTCCACAGTTTAATTATTATGTAGTGTGAAAAATACTTCCTTTTGTTTGTTTTTTCTATAGAGGGAACAGAATTCTCCCTCATCTTTTATGTAATGAGTAAAAGGGAACCGTAGTTTTCTGCTTGTCTTCTCTTTGCCATTCAGAATTTTGTAGATGCCATTATATTTCTCTTGTGTCATCTCTTTTTCCAGCAGTGAAGTTGTAGTCCTTTTCCTTTATCTTCCTGTGCAAGCCTTTCTTTAATTTAAGTTGTTTTTCTCAGCAGAGTTATGCCCTGCATCTTTTCCACTTCTACTGTGTCATAATTATCAAAGGACAATCGGAATTAGGAAACTATTCTGAAGAGTGCAAATACACCTTGAAAGAATATGCAGAACTCAGCTTGCTTTTCCTCACACTTTTATAGGATTTCTTTTCCGTGGCAATGTCCAGCTATTCGCTGCTGTTCTGCAGGTTTTGTGTGCAGCTTTAGTGCTTCTGGTCCCACATGGTTTCTGTGTATTCTGTCCTATGGGAGTATTTATAAAGAAAATCTCAAATTGCTTTTCCCCTCTAAGCAATCCAACAAGAAAAATATGTATTTTCTACTTATTTGCCTGTTAGATCCAAAGAAGAGAAGGCAAAGGAAATGGAAAAGTATAAAATATGTCCGCAAATTCATCATGTATTTTT
Source organism: Ploceus nigricollis (assembly GCA_013399945.1). NCBI lineage: Eukaryota > Metazoa > Chordata > Aves > Passeriformes > Ploceidae > Ploceus > Ploceus nigricollis. The sequence goes on along the minus strand of VXBC01000514.1, from coordinate 321,611 downwards.
GAAAGCTCTAGAAGGACCATTGTCAGGCCTTACCTTTATAAGGAACTTAGATTCCAGAATCTGTGTTTACTAACTTTTTCTTGGAAGTCCTGTTTTTGGAAGTCTTTCAGTTTTTTCTTGGATGTGTGGCTGCATGTATATATATATCTGTGTGTGTGTGTGTATGTGAGCTCACTCGCTTTGTGCTGGGGTTAATAAAATATGAGGTCATTCCTCTTTGAGAAAGGGTTTTGTGGTCTGGCTAGAGGAAAAAAAAGCCATGTTCAGCATTTTAATTTGTCTCTTGCTGGAGGAAAGCTCAGCTTTCTCAAGAAGCCCACTTATCACAGAGAGAGCTGGGAATGGAATGGAATCCTCTGCTTCAGGGTGCTCAGTCCTAATCCTCTGCATTTATGGGACTGTTACATAGGAAAAGAAAATGTGATTTGTCATATATACGTGGGTCTAGATGTGCTGTGCTTTAAATGTAATATAAAAAAATATGTTTATTATGTATTTTGTATGTGTACAGTACATATGGAGATATGTGTACATATGCTTATACTTGTTACGCACATTATATATTTTTATATATAGATCTATTTATTTGCAAACAATAGTAACTCTGAGATGTAACAGGAAATTCTTCTGTCTAGGAAGGCCCTCTTGGAGGTAAACAATCAAGGTAGGGTGTGTATGCTCACTCCACTTTTGAGAATCTGACAGAATTTCACATATTGCTCAATTCATGTTATGCTTTTATTCCCAGCTTCTGTCTCCTTGGGGCGAATATCAGTGACACCACCTCCATGAGATGCCCTTTGAAATCTGCAGCTGTAACTGCAGCTACAATGCTATTATTTGATGCCATTAGTCACATCAGCAGGAGACTCAGGAACCTTTCCACGTGTCCACATGCAAAAGGTGCAGCTTGGTTTGTGATTTTTAGCTGAGTGAGCGCAGGACCTTCCTTGGAATGGATGGGAGGTGTATGAGTTCAGAGTGTAGATGTACATAAATGAGATCTGCTCAGATAGAAACCCAGCTAGGGAGGAAATTCTCTAGTGGTAGAAAGTGGGCACAGGGTGTTTCTTCCTGAAGTGGATTAGTTTGGGAAAGTTTTAAGCAACAGAAAATCAAAGATTAAAAATGTGTAGAGAAGGAGAGGGCCCAGGACTGATCTGGTTACTGAGAAAGTGTTGGCAAAGGGTTATGAAACCTCATGTCTGGGACTGCATCTTGTGGTAAAGAAACATTCACCACAGCAACCAATGTGTACTGGAGGGAGCTGAAAGTCCTTTCTCTCGGTCAATCCACTTGAAATGAACTTTTACGATCCGAAATGCTAAACTGTGCTTGTGTAAACTGCACGTCTGCACCTAGAAAGCATCCATTGTGAGGTTTTCCTGGTTTCTCCCAGGGTGCCACACACCTAGCAGTGCACAGCACTGGTGAGTGAGAAGACTAACAGGTGTGACTATAATGCAGGATTAAATAATAAAACCTTAAAACCAAACTGGCACTTAATGGCGAAGCAGACTGACAGAAAAATAAATCTATTTTTACTATATTTTTCTCAGCACCATCAGGCCCTGACTACGTGCCTCTTTCCATTTGCTCTGACTTCAGAGCTGGGCTGCAGTTGCAGCAGGCTCCTTTTCTGTTGACACATCCAAAAAGAAACACCTCATGCAACCACACGCTGAGTCAGTGCTAGCTTTAATGGGAAAATAGTAGTTGATGCCCTTTAGGTATTCAAACAATAGCTGAAGTATTAATCATTCTCCTTTTAATGCAGACATGAACAAGCCCTTTCCTTAAAGTTAAATATATTTATCTGAGCATTATTTCCATGTCATTACTGAGTCAGTTCTCCCGCTATGCTCTGACTGCTAAATGGAAAGTAGGAAACTATTAATTTAAAATTAAAAAAAATTACTGTCTTCTTATATTGTGAAACTGTGATTAATGGGTGTTTTAACAAAGTGTGTGCAGGTTTTTTTAAATTTTTAAACAATTTTACAAGAATTACATTATGTATTCTATTCTTGAAGAATAATTTATCCTGTAAGAACACCTAGACATCACAATGATTTTTCTTCTTTACGGAGCATCTTCCTTCAGGGGCCTTCCCAAATACCATACAGACTTAAAATATAACTTGGAGATCTTAACATGAGTTTGCTTTAAAGCCAAGGGAATGACTTCTATTAGCTTTGATGGCTCTACATTACCCCCAGATACTACAACTTTTATTAATTGTTAACATAGGATGGTATCAAAAAGCATTTCAACACTGCACATCAGTGTTGTACTGATCAGTACTCCATAATATTTCATGAAAATACACACAGGAAGAAAACATAACACCCTTCAAAAGCTGCAGCAAAATTAAATGCAGTACCTTGAGAGAAGTTTGAGTGGGACATGAACATTATTTTTGCCTGGTCTACTTACAGGAACTGTGGAATTTTAGGTATCAAAAGAGCTTTCCTCCACCTCCTCAAATCTTTGTGTAGCCTTTTTTTTTGGTATATACTGACCAAAAGAGTAGTTAAGGAAGGTTACATTAACAGGGCTTCTTGGGAAAAAAGTTTGGAACATTGTCTTGAAGTAATTAATCTGCAGGCATTGCTGGAAAGTGAGTAAATAGTAATCCCAGAGGTAATACTAATAGTCTCAGCCAGAATGGGAATTTTTAATTTCCAGACCCTTCTTTGCATAATTCTTCCCTTCAGTCAGATGCATCATGGAAGTTCAGAAGTCCTCTCAAGATGGCCTTTGAATATCTGCTGCTCCAATGCGCTGAGTTTGAGATTATTACACAAATGGGTCTCGAGATGGCACGGAAACCATGGGAATTGTATTTTCCTTTCCCCTGCCAGAGCAGGCCACTGTTACTCCTGCCTTGTTGGAATGTTTTGAGCTCAGCTTCTGCTGAACAACTGCAAAACCTTGCTGTAACCATACCTAAGCAGCCTCAGCAGGGCTGGATGTACCACTCAGTTACTGCAACTTCTGTTATATCAACTCTGCCAGCACAAGCGCAGCTCAGGCCTGCAGCTCCCAGGTTTGAAGGCAGTAGCAGACAAGCACTGCGTGTCAGAGAGCTGGGAGCACTCCCAGCACAGCCACAGCTCCTGTTGGGATGCTGGGAAGACAAAGGATACAGAACTGCTCTTGGGCAGGAGGTGGGTGTCTGTCCCCAGGGCTGTGCTGGGATGCTCAGCCCAAAAGCAGCAGTTCTGCCTAATCCAGAGCAGAGCAGATTGCAGCTCTGCTCCCCATTTCCTTTAGCACAGGCTTTTCTTCCTGGTGCCTTGTGGGTTTGCTGTTGCTTCCACCTTCCAGCAGCAACAGGGCCTCAGTTCACTGATTTCTCAGAATCTCACTTCACTGCTTTCTGGTAACCTTGTGCTGCTCACTTGCTTCCCATCACTCTCTGTTGCTGCTCTGAGGGTCTACTTCAAGCACAGAAATAAATGAAGGGAACTGTGACCATGTGCCTGACCTTAGGAGGTGTGCTGGTTTTCCCTTCCTCTTCCCCCATCTTTTTTTTCTCCAACACTTTCTCCAACAATCTATTAGGTCCAGATTAATTTGGTGTATTTAGTTCAAGTTGTCACATCTTCGGGGGGACCAGGAGCTGCCTCATTTTCCAGATGGACACAGCGTTCCTGTGACAGAATAGTAATGTTTTCCTGCCAATGAGGTCTGCCATACATCGACTTACAGAAGGCAATTGTGAATTTGTTGGCTCTCCACCTTTGGAAGACTTACAATGGCAAGTAAAACCACAGCCTTCTCTCATTAGCTGTATGTATGCAATTTCACATTAGTTACAGACATTTAATTAATAGATGTCACAAAAAAAGCTCTACTCTAAACAGTCATTTATCATTCCCCGTTGATAACAATTGGCCTGCAGGCCTAGCAATGCAAGCAGTTTTCAACTGAGTGTCATGAGACAGAAGGAGGTTATCCAGTTCAGTACAAAACGTCATTCCCTGTGTGACCTGGACATTTGAGGGAGATGTACAGTGAGTTCTGGTTCTTAATTTTACTTTTAAGTGATGTCTTTATTACATTTTTCTTGTAACCCTCCCTCTTCCTTTCATTCAACTCTCTTTTCTTTGTCAACAGCTCCCACACTCCAGATACCTCATCCCAGTGACTTGTTCTTCCTTCCTTGTTTCCTGCCACCATTCCATGACCCCACACTTGCTGTTGTAATCCTGTGCCTATTATACCAAGTCCCCTTGGTGGACTGGCAGAGGGATTTTGCCTCTACCATTCCAAGGCATTGCCATGCATGGAGATGTTCAGGGTGCAGCACAAAGGCAGACAAAGCAAATCTCTGGGGGTGTTTGCTACTTGCCAAAATAACTCTGGGTTCTGGAAAATACAGAGAAAAAATGATGATTTTCAACACCTCTGTTATTTGTCCAAATTTGAATTTATTAACAGTACCAGTGAAAGGCATGACACTGGCCCTCGGGCAATCCGCACTTCTGCCAGATTTCAAAGACAAACAATGGAGGTGTTAATGTTGTTCAAAAATTGATTGAAAGAATCTTAGGATGGAAAGCATTGAGCAACTTCCATACAGGGGCTGGTGCCAGCTCCCACTACAATAACAGTCTCATCTGTCTCACCATGCCCAGGCACTACAGAATCAGATTTGGGGCAAAGTGTCAACCACAGCCTGATTTTGATTCCTCTTTCAGCTTTTCTCACTCACTCTCTTTGCTTAACCAAATGGTTCTAATCTCACAGAGAAGAGTGGGGAGCTGGGTGTGGGGGACAGCTTCAGCTCAGCACCTCAGAGGGATGGGCACTAATGGGGTGTGGGGAATAGGATCCCCTGGCAGAGAAAACAGCCTCAAAGGCTGTGTAGGCTGCTTGGGGCTTCTCTTCGTGGATGTTTTCCCCTCTCTGGTGCATTAGGGTCTCGTTGAAACGTCGTTAATCAGTCTCCCTTCTGCTGTGGGGCTGGATTCTCTTCCCATTTATTTCAAAACCTGTCTGAAGTCCAGCAGTGGTTTCTGTCAGGCTGGGATGCCTACCTGGGACAAATGGGATTAAGAGGGGAGATTAGGAAAAGCAATCCCACTCTGCTTGAGCATCTTTAAAAGGTGCAAGAAATGCCCCACAGCACATACAGTGAATGACTGGGCTCCCTTCACAGCTTTATTTGGGGATGAGCTTCACTGGAGGGCTGAATTTGGCCAACTGTATTTAAGTTTCTATTTATTAATCTCATTTAATTTAATGACAGGAAATGAGTAATGAAATTCAGCAGTGACAGGCTGCTTATTTAGGCCAAGTGATTCGCATCTGAATTGAAAGGGCCCCAAACCATTACTTTTCCATGAGATTTGCTCTGCTGATGGCTAATTCAAACAGAGAAAATTTTTTAAAAACCCAAAACTTCAATGAAAAATTTAAAGCATCAGTGTGAGGCAATACTAGAAGGTGTTAGCTCTTTAGAATCTCCCACAGTGGGTTCTGATGGCCATGTCCACTGCCACCAGTGGCAATGGGATGGTGTTTATAAGCTGGCCACTGTTTGCAGCAAGATGGGCAGAAGTGAGTTAGCAATATTTACTACTTCTCATAAGTTCCAAGAAAAACATGCACACCTGCTGGGATAATGTCTAAAATGGTGATTTTCAGTTTGTTTCCATACTCCTTCATCTGTTGTATGTCATTTCCGAGCCACAATGAGGGGGAAGGAGGAACAGAAGAAGCCAGATGAAGTGAGATATTTTTTTAATTTAAATGTGAAGGTATTGCCTAGAGGTATTTTCAGCTACAACCCAAGGTTTTGGAATAGAAGTTTAATTGATGTGATGTCATAAAATAAATAGAATAAATTTATGAATTGATGGTCTCTCAGTCTGGCTCTCAGTGGGTGGCAGGTATCTACATTAAAAAGACCATCAGGACTGGCACCTCTCTTGGCAGTGTCAGCCAGGAACCTAAGCATTAATTTGGCATGGGGATTACACTGTCCTTCAAGGTGGTCTGTCCAGGTGATGGCTTCAGCACCATGTTGCATTCATGAGGGGAGGTCTGGGGGTGGCACAGGAGGCAGAAAGGACTATCAGTGCCCCAGGAGGACCTGTGCATGCACCACTGAAAACTGCCTTCTCCAGCTCTGTCTATCTGACATCTGTCACCAACACTAAGTGAGCTATTAAAATTTCAAGGAAGTTGTTTGTTTGTTTGCTTTTAATGTTAGGGAATTTTTTTTTTTTAATTTTTTTTTTTGAGTGCTGAAGGGCCCCTTGTTAAGAAAGTGCTGGTGAGATCACAGAAGGGTTTGCTGTGCCATATTAAACATGGTCCCCACGCTGCAGGACTGTGCTCTGCTCTTGCTGAGCACTCAGTGCTGGAGAGGTGAGGTGTTCAAAGGACCTTAGGGCCACAGAGGAGCAGTGACGCCAAGGATCTGGGCTGGGTAGAAGGGGAACTGTCTGAGAACTGACAAGCAACTTGCTGAAGTTAAGCCTTGGAGGGGGCAGGAATTCATCTAGAAGGACCATTGCCAGAACAGAGTCTGGAAATGTAGGTCCTGCAAATGTCTCCTGACACAAGGATACAGGTAACAGGGCTTACCCCCACTTTTGTAAGATGAAACTGGCCCTGTGTGGGTGGGGACAGATGTTGTGAAAGCCGAAGGGCTGCAACCAAACACAAATAAGCGTTTGCCTTCACGGCATTCCATTGTAACTCCAAATTAGGGTCTGCAATTCCAGCTGCTGTGAATGTAATAGCAGGCTACTGGAACTCTGTATCCCCATGAAGTTTCTGCCAAGATCCTCCATCCAGATGTACAGGGTGAAGCTGATTTTTAAAAAATCATCTTTTTTTAAATTTTATTTGGCAGAGGGTGAAATCTACACCTTCAAGCAGAGGGAAATTTGCCAGCACTACCCCTCAGTCTCCTGGGGTTTAGGTGAAATACTTAGATAACAGATGGTGAGGAAGGGGAGGGAAACCATTTCCAACTAACTCTTGGTGTCTTAATGAGGGTAGCTTGAAAAATAACTATCTACGCATGCCATCTTTCCTATGAAAAAAAAAAGACTTTCCAGCAACACGTAGCACAAGAATTTCATGTAGCTCTACTGCATTAAGGTACTTTGCCCAGGCAAGCATGATTGTAGGGAAAAATCTGTCTGCCCGTGTTCATTCATGAATTCCTGTGACTATATACATTATTATTGCTAAATATAAACTGTGTCTTAATAGCAGTTTTGATTTAAAGAGGTGATGGAGACAGAGGAGTTGTATGGTCTGGGACATTATTCACTGTTAAAAAAACAAGCAAACAAAAAAAAAAAAAAGCCTCATGAGAAGCCTCAGAATTAATACTTGACTGAAGTAGCAATTGTCATAATTATGCCAGGTCTGCACTATTATTTTACACCTCCTCAATACCATGTTGAATTATAGGATTCCAGTGAATGGTGCCATGACCATTTCATCACACAAGTACATTCCAGCTGCTACTTTTCTTTATTTTTGGTATAATCATTGCTCCCCACAGTTTGAAAAAAAAGAAAATTAATAGGAGTCAGAGAAAGTAAATCCAGGATTCAGCTGTACAGTTCTCACTTCCCTGCCTCCTTCCCCTCATCTCAGGTCTTTTATGGTTAATTTTTGAAGAATCCTCTTGAAATGCCAATTATAACGTCTTCTAACATTTACACAATTTAAATAAAATCTATCGAACTTTATTAACAGGAAAAGAAAAGCAGCACATGAGAGTCTTGTTAAACCATGCTAATGAATATATGCTGAGTCTTGGTTTCTGTTAAGGTATTTTTTTATTTCAGAATAGGTTTTGTGGTTTTGGGATTTTTGAGGAGGAGGAATAGGAAGTGGAAATGGGGGGCCTCTGGCCATGGTCCACCTACATGAAAGTCTGGGAGAATTGTTTTCTTAATTCCTTTTTGCCACACCTCTTCTGAATTACGTTTTTGTCTTTCCAAGTCTTAATCTTCACATCAGCTAATTGCTCTTGAAACTCTGCTTTGTGGCCACACTAAAGAATTAATCAATGACTATTTCCTTTAATGCTTGGCATTTGCTAAAGCTATAAATGCATGTGTATTTGCTTGTGTATATGAAGACAAATATATGAAGGAAACCATTTTATAAACAATATATTTGAATAGCAATGAATGGAATGAACTGAGAAAGGAATTCCTATTTGTGCTGGAAGTCAGAATGAGGCTCATGCAACACCTGAGGCTCAAAAATAATCTTAAGGTAGAATTCCTGAGATTTAGCATATATAAATATATAATAAAAATCCAGACAGATTTCCTCCCTTGCAATAAGTTGTGCTGGGCTAGTCAGAAAGATTGTAAATTCTCTGGAAGGTTATACAGCAGAAACTCTGCTATCAAAATTATATCTTGTATTAGCAGCAGGAAGAATCCCTTAGTGGCTGATAAGGACTTTATGTTTCACTTTGACTCCCAAGCAGTGCAGGGACTTAGTGTGTTTACTCATTTTGAAAGGATGAGAGACTGGTACACTACACAAAAGAGCAGCCAGGGTCTCCAAATAGATTAATATAAACATTAAATTAGGGAGAAAACTGTACAGATCTATGCTGTCTTGACTGGACTTCTGCTTGCATATTCACTTCCCCAGCCTTTTTTTCTCCCCACTTTTCCCTCCTCTCCCTTTCCATTCCCCTTCCACTTTTCTCCCTTTTCTCTTTCTTGTTTCCCCTCCATTTTCTCTTCCCCTTTCCATTTCTGCCCTTTTCTCCCTTTTTCTCACCCTTCATCCCTTTCCTCACTATTCTCCTTTGCCCTTATTATTTCCCTTTTTTTTAAAAACCTTTTTAATGTCCTTTTTCACATTTTTTTTAAGTTGAGCATGACTTCAAACTAGTTTGGGTCTCTCAGGTCCTCAGGAAACTGTGCCCATTCTCCCCTTCCACTAATAATACTCTACTGCATTTACTGCAGAGCACAGAATGTCAGAATTCAAGGACAAGGACACTGAATACATTCCCAAAGTGATGGAACCCACTCTGATTTATATGGCAAACTTGGCAAAAGGAAGTATTTAATTCCCTGCCCCCGGGGAAGGGTGGAGCAGTTGTGCTACACTTAGTTCAGAACGTGTTCAAATACAAAACTGAGCATGCTGGAAACGGGACGCTTCTCAGTTTCTGTTGCTTTGTCTCTAGTGTTGGAAAAGTGCCCAGGTACGTGTGGCCCAGCTCAGGAGAGAGTCCAAAACACCACATTATGAAGCAGATCCTCCTGAGTGCCACCACACAACACACACAGGACAACCAGGGGATCAGCCCCAGCCAGCCCAGGGCTCTAAAAGACTGGTCTGATCCCATCCTATGACAAGATGTTCCCCTGAGTGGATGAGGGAAAGGCTGTGGGTGTTGCTTACCTGGACTTGGATAAAGCCTTTGACACTCTCTCCCACAAAGCTCTCCAGGCTGCTCATGGCTGGGATGGGTGGACAGCTCGCTGGTGAAAAAGTGGCTAGATGGCCAGGCCCAGGGGGTGGGCAGTGGGGTTTGATCCACCTGGTGCCCAGTCACCACTGGTGCTCCCCAGGGCCCATTCTGTTTAATGTCTTCATCCATGGTCTGGATCTGGTTGGACCCTGATAATCTTAAGGGTCTTTTCCAACCCAAATGATTCTATTCCATCAGAAAGTAAAGGCCTTGGAAATGAAGAGCATTTGATAGCCCCAGGACCTCTTGGATAGCCAGGAGCAGAGTTCCTGAGGGGGGGAAGAGAGCTGTCCACCACCCTTTAAGATCCTTACGCACAACACGCCCATTGTACACGATACAGTGCGGAAATTAGGAATGACATTGAGCTGTCCTCCAGATAAGGCTTGCATTCATTTTGAAAGAGGTTTACTTTTAACAGCAATAAAGAGACATTAGGGAAATATGTGTGAGGGAATGTGCTGGAAGTCACCTACAACTGCCTTTCATGGTTTGCACTTCAAAACGCCCTAGAAATTTCAATGTGGTGGTGACTAGTAACTGTAGTGAACTCTTGATGGATATTTTTCCATTCTTGAAGAGCTTTATTAGTTGTTACTGAACCAGTTTTGTTAATTTAATTCTCAAACATTTCAAAGTAATGTTTTTTTCCTTCACCTCCCTTGTTCTTCTTCCTAAGATTCCACAGATCCACGTGACTTCACTAATTTAACTTAGAGACATGACAGAAAAATAACTCTTTTTCTTCTATCCTGCTATGGCAATGTGAACAAAGACAATTATTCCCTCATGTGTATGCACAGGACCTCTGTGTAGGCAAGTCCACATGCACTTTCTCTCTCCTCTATTAAATCTTTCTGGAAGAGTGTAAGCAGGCATAGTGCTCCCTTTGTGACCCTACAGTGGTACAGAGAACCTTGTGAAATATTTATTTTCTGCAGCTGAAAGAACCACTAGGATCAACCAAATTAGAGATGGCAGTAATAAAGATAAAGAAATCTGGTCCTTGCCAATCACACTAAAAATGTTTTGGAGAAAGAAGGGAAAGGGAGCACCTGAGCAAAAAGCTATATGTGCTTGTTCCAGTCATGTTTATGTGTCCTCTGGTGGTATCTTTTAGTAATCCCTGTTTCAGCCCCTATACAGAGGGCTCATGAAGTAAAGGCATCTTTTCTGTTCATACTGAATTTGAATATTTAATGGAGCTTAGATGCATTATGTTGGTGCACTGCTCAGGCACACATTTCTCCTAAGCATTTTTGAATCATTTTTGCTAAATTGGAGTATAACTTGAAGGACATTTACCAGATTTCTAGAGCCAGTGGGTATTAGTTTAGCTCTGTGACATAAGAAAACATTGCTGTGTTACAGATGTACGGTCAGATTTGGCTCTCAGACACATAAGAGCTAACTAAAAATGACAACAAAAGCATCAGTTTTGCTTCTCGTGGCTGAGAAGAGCCCTGCTCTTATCAAGCATTCCAACAGCAGCGAGCTGTGGTCATGGCAGTGACACGAGTGTCGTCCTTTTGAGCTCCAGAAGTCAGGGTCACAACAAGTGTTACTTTGCAATGAGGGATTTGGGTCAGAGCTGCTTCCACGTGGAGGCTCCAGCCACGATTCCATGGCAGTTTCACTGGCTGAGTTGCACTGTCTACTCTAACAGACACTTTCCCAGGGATTAAATGTGTTTACATTTGTGGTTGCTTTGAAAGCACTGTGAAGCCTTTTTATTTAATTAAATTAACATCTATTCTCTTTAGTGAAACATAATGTGCATTCTCCCTTTATATTCATTCTTCACCTGAGGCAATTTGGATAACATTGTTGGGTTGTTAGCAGAGATTAGCTTCACATAGGATTGTGCTGGCTTTGCGAAATATATTCTTTCAGATCTTTTCAACTCTTGAGTTTGTTTGGTAGTGAATGAATAAAATGTATCATCCTGTAGGCTAGAATTCACCTAATTGCCATCTATCATATTTCAAGGGTGCTCAACCAAATAAGTTATTTCCTTACACATTAAATATATTGCCTAATCTTATAACTCCTTAAAACAAAAGAAGTATCCTGACTGTTCTCTGTGGTGCAAAGTAGAAAATTTATTTTTCTCTCATGGCACCTCTTTTTTTTTATTTTCCCCCTTTTTTAAAGTAATAATAAGTGTTTGGACTTCATCAAGCTGATAGATGGTGAGTTCAAAAGATTGCAAGGAATAAAAAAAAAGGCTATTTATGATAGGAAGAGTTCATAACTGTCCTGGTTTATTGCAGGTTTATTATCCTTTTTGTATTTTATGTGGTCTGTTTCCCTCCATATAAAATATAGACTTGCCATATGGGTTTGCTTTCACTGTTTCACTTCATCTCAGTCAGAGTAGATGGAGATGCCGTTTCCTTGAATGAATAAAAGGACATTAATCTGTGCTTCACACAATGTTTCATTAAGAACACCTCTGTGCAGTATTTGGGGAGAAACCAATTGTAAGAACCAAAAAAACTTACACCACCTCTTTTTTTTCCTTCCCCTGTAGAACAGGAATTAGCAAGAAAAAGAACTGAGAAACCAGTGTATGGGCATTTCCTAGAGACTGATAACTAGAAAAATACAATTAAAACTGTGGCCAAATGTGAGAGACTTTATTTGAAAAATGAAGGCTTAAAAACCACTTTTATTTTCCAGTTTGTTCAGTTCTCAAGTGGCTGCCATACAGATTGAAGGGGTAGCATTTTTTGAAGTAATCCAGTTTCCCTTTAAATTTACCACAGTGAAAGTAGTTTTCAAGAATCTCTTGCCAATTTTTAAAACATCATGATGGCTATTTCTCAAGAAATGGCTGAAGTCATTGCTATTCTGAGTGATTACAGGACAGTGGTATGGGAAATCTCATAACTGACTCAACGTCAGTTTGGGTACATGTAAGAAATGGGATTTCTAGGTAATACATTTCTGGTGCTATTAGGTAAATCCTGCTCGGAACTGGATGAATATAATCCCAAGGATTTGGTGTCCTTCCCAGATTTCCTTCTATTCTTCCTCCTCTGACACTGTCACTGCCTCTTGCCAGCCTGTCCATCAAAAAACCCAAACAATCCCACTTTTCTTCACCTGTATGTTCATCATTAGTTGCTACTTCCCCTATTTGAATGGCATTGCAGGAAGAAGAAAAGATGTTTCCTTGTGGCATTGTTTAAGGCTGAGGAGAAGGAACAAGTGTGACCTGTTGGTTAATGTTTATTCTAAGATGTGGCTCATATTATTCAAGAGAAGCAAGTACTTTGCTGCAGACTTCCCTTCCACTCATCTGCTTGGGCCAAATTCTGTTCCCATGCTCCAAGTAATTGTATGAGCTAAACACAGAGCTTCTCTCCCTGGAGTCACAGGGATAGGATCTTTTATCCAAAAAGAGACATCAGGAGAAACACTTAGAGAGCTAGTGGAGAACTATCTGCCACTAGTTATTTTACTGTTCGTGAAACCGCTGACCTGCTGAAGCGGTTCTTTCTGCAGAACAGCATTTGTTGTGAGGAAACAAGAATCAGTAACAAATTCTCAGAAACTGAAAGAAGAATAGCAAAAGGGATTGAAAGAATGAAATGCCTTGGCCCACAGGGCTCCAGCCAGACATAGATGATGCAGGCTCAAGGGATTGATCTGAAGGAGGCACAGCACGGATTTGCTTGGGGATCTTGCAGCCTCTGTGTGATAGTTATGGTTGCTGAGCAAAGCAGTTTTCCAAACATATTGGAGCAGTTCCTAGCTCTATCCTATTGAAACCTGGAAGAAGAAATGAAGCAAAGGAGAGAGGAAGGGCAAGAAGGAAGATTTGTTGATTTTCAGGACATATTAGATGTTTCCTACACTACTTGTTTTCTATGCAAATATGTCTCAGTAAGGGTTGAAACTTGGAGTCAAAACGTGTGTGACAGGTCTGTGTGCAAGTAAAGTTAATTAATTCCCGTTTCTCTCACCTTCCAAATCATCTCCTGATGTCAGATCTCTTCTCTGGGAGTAAATGAAGGCAAACCTCAAACATAATATGAGCCAGGACTGACAGAAGTAAGGTAGCACATTTCATTCCATCTGAGAGTTTCCTGGAGATGCCTTTGAGCAACTGTTGATTACACTAGATCTACCGCAATGAATTCTTTCTTTTACTGACCCTAAATGTCCTTTATACTGGAAAGACCAAACTGTTATGGAACTCATTTTGTAGTACTGTTTCAAACGCTGTTAAAGACAGAAGAGCTGATTTGAATCTCTGGTATCCATCAGGGTTCAGATGAATTATCCTCACAGTTGTTTGTGTTTTTCTATTTTCACCTTTCTCTGAAAGTAATCTCAAAAGAGCCAGACTAAGAGTTTTTCTAATCTTTGGAAGAGTGTACTGAACAGAAAGACTTTAATAACTTTAGTGCTGCTGCTCAGACTGAGGAAGTGGAGACCTTAGAGAAGTTACTACATGGATACTTTGATTTAGTCTGTACTTTCAAAAGCTGGATGTGCATTATTCTAAACAATTTCTAAACAGCATTCTTTTGCTGTTTAAAGAGCTTTTAAATATAATTTAATATCTCAAACTAATTCAGTGCATTTGGAAATTGTTAGTTCTACTTTACAAATTGCTAACGTTACCTTGGGAGGAAAGGGAGATGGAAAGTAAAGACCTAAAATGTCACAGAGGTAAAGATCAGATAAGTATGAACCTGAAATGTTTCATTGTAATTGTTAATTACTTTTGTACTTGTATGAATAAATAGCACCCATGCAGAAGTGGCCCAGACCACACTAAAAGCAATTATGAAGATGGCATATCCTAAAAATGGGAAAGACTTTACACCTAGTCTGGCATGAGGCAGGTTAAAAAGCTGATATATTTAGTTGTAGGGCTTCCAGAAGAATCAGTCCACAAAGTGCTACTTGAGCTTGCACATGTTGAAAATTATTGGATTACATTTTCAAAATACTCAAAATTTCACATTGAACAATTCAGAAATTTTCACCCATAGCACAGCAATTCCCTGTGCGTCAACTGTATGTCTGAATATGTAAAATATTTGCATATATGTGGTGATCAAGTTGATGGGTAAAATCTAAGGTTGGATCAGGGAGGATAAGCAATAGTAAATGTGGAGACAAACTCAGCTGAATAATTTTTAAAAATGTAAATATATGCACAAATTACAAAAATTAATTTTTAGAAATCTTTTAAGTATACTTTTTCCTTCTTTTTTGAGCATATAATATCCTATCTATTGTAAATACATGTGAAACTCAAGAGCAGAATAAAATAGCACAGATCTTCCAGGCTAGGCTATTTTTGGTTATTTTTTAGAAGAAATTTACCTACACTGGTCTTTGTGTTTAATTAGTTTTATTCTGAGCTCTGACATAGCTAGAAGCAACAGTTGTGTGTTTCATTGAGATGCTGGGAAATTATCTCTTCCAAAAGATATAAAGTTCACTTACCTAACCCTGGAGGGCTTCAATTTATCAGCCTTTAAGATAATTACCTGTTTATATATATATTTGTACATGTAGGTACAAAAGCTGTGGCCTGTGACAGAGCCCAGCCCAAGCTGAGCCTCCTGCAAGAATATCAGATTCTTTTGTGGTTTCCATCTCCTATATTAAAGAAGATGGATTAGTGTGTTAGAAGCAAATTATGTGGCTGAAATTTAATTACTCTATCTATTGCAACCCCTTCCAAAACAAAGGAGAAAATTTTCAGAATGTCTTCTGAAGAATGAGATAAAGTCAGTGTTTGAAAGGATCAGAGAGGCACTATAGATAAGAGGTTACAAATTTTAAAAAGCCAATAACAATACAATTTCAAAAAGGTCAAAATTCCTAATAGGCTGTGTGAACCTTTTCCAACTCTGATTTTTCACAGGCTGAAAAAATCAGCAGGACAGCAGCAGAAATTATTGGAGGCTTAGGAAAAAGATAATGTAGAGAAAAATTGAATGAACTATGGATGAATAGTCTACAGGAAAAAAAATGAGGCAGCTCATCTTAATATATACAAAAATTTCTATAAAGACAAAGGGAATAACTTATTTTCTTATGTCTTTACTGGATAGGACTAAAAGCAATAGGGTAAACTCGAGGGGTTTAATCTGGATACTAGGAAAAAAACCTTCTTAATGTTAGGAATGGTTGCTTCTGGAGTTTATTGACTGTGAGAAGAGACTGGAGATGCCTCAGCTGAGTTGAAGTTGCTTGTCCTGTTTTGGGCAGCAGGATATACTCCATAACCCACCCAGGCCTCTTCCAGGCCTATTTTGTATGACTTTACTGACATTTTGATATGTAATGCCCTGACAATTTTTCCATAAAGTGTTTTACAGCTATTTGGTCCCAGGTAGTGAGATTATGCAGAATCACTCTTTTATGACCCATTTTTAATATTCCAGAGATATGCAAATTTCTGCTCATGGACCTCTTGTATTTTTTTCACAGAAAGTTCTGTGTCCATAAAGGCAATATAGAGAGAGTTTAATATCTGTGCTTATGCAAAGCACAAAAACAGGAGGGGAAGTCAGTTAGGATGCTGCCTTAATAATAAAACTTTGGCTGAAGTGTAGTCAGATAGTTTATAGCTGTGACACAGTGTTCCAGTTCATCTAACCATATGTAAGTGCTTCCCTTGGCCTCACTGATGTTCCCTAAGCTTAAGGTGAGTTAAACTTTGTGATTTGACTGTGTATAAATGCATCTCCATGTGTACATGGTTTTGTTAGCTCTCAGGAATTTGGTAGGAACATGCTCTTTTTTCTTGCCTGTGGGACATGAATATTGTCCCTACAATTCAAGACATTGTCATGCCTGCTTCTTGGCCCCAGTGGGACTCGTGATTATGAGTTTCCTTCAGCTGGAATGACATAAAAATATAAATGAGAAATATTACCTGTTCATTTTATTTAATGGAAAACATCCAGAAGTGCTCCTTTGGGAGACAGCACTGAAATGGCTAATTTTACCTAGTAAGTTTCTAGGACTGAAAAGTAAGTGTGTATGGCTTCAATTCTTGTGACTTTGGGAGGAAGGAGAGATGCTAAACCCTCTTTTTTCCTAACTTTTTAGCATGAAAAAGTACTTCTGGTATCATGTCTTAACCAAGTCCCACATTATTTTCAGTTATGAGCGTAGATAGGCTGTGTAATCGAGATGCAGACAGTGAAAATAGTTACTGATTCACTGAGAGCGCTCAGGTCTGCATGCTGAAGTGTTTTAAATGCAGTCAATAACAGGAAATACATGACTGCTGGAGCAGGACAGAGCTCAGATCGAGTGACCTGGTGTGCATCATACCTGCTAAATGCTTTTGGAGATCCAGGTGGCATGTGAGGACCTTGTTCTTCCACCCCTGAGCACGCACATTTCTTGCCTCCTTTGAAAGCTACTCTGGGTTTATCTACGTGGCATTTTCCAGGCTGACAGGAGTCTGTTTGGGCCACTGAATGAGCCACCATGGAGCTTCCATGAGCTCAGCTGGGAGAGAAGCATTGTTATCTTTGGCACAGCAGCCTGAGCTGTGCTCAGCATTGACCACACTCTGGTCACTGGCTGCCTCTGCTCTGGGCAGCTGGGAGAGCCAGCAGGCTGGGCTGGCAGCTGTTCAAGGCACATGCAATCCTGGCTCTGGCCTGCAGACCAAATGGCATTCCCACCATGTTAGCTTAGGACGTTGGGAAAAGCAAAAAAACAAAAGGGTTGCTCAAAGGTTTAAGGAGGCGGCTGAGTGTATGTGACACTGCTGTGAAAAGGCACAGGAGGTGAATGCATGGTTTCACAGGCTGAGTAATGGTTTACTGAGGTGTACTTAAAAGATAGGGTAGATTTGTGTAACTACAAGCTTACCTTTCAGATCTTGTCCTCCTTCACTTGAGATTTCCTCAGCTCAGTACAAAAGCAATTGTTCATTGTGTGGTTTCTGTATTGTCTGTTGGCAGGGAGCAGAGCCAAGCTTCCTCAGGTTTGCTGGGCAACCAACCACGATTCTATTGCTCTTTCACCAGTCAAGGAGGATTTTCATAACCCTTGGTGTGCTAGATATCTATGTGTGAAATCTGATTTTAATCTGTCTCTATAAACACACCAACATATCTCTCACTAGCCCTCAGGGCGTTAATGCCTGAGGTAATGTCTGGATTCGGTGCTCCTCCCCTCAATAGCTCCCTGCTTCCTCTTTCACACAAAAGCTTCTTGGCTCAGAGGGTTTAGTCCCTCATCCTCACCAGATTTCTTACGCAATTTCTCTTTGCTCACGTGTGGTGAACGTCACCCATGTACCTGCAGAAGGAGCAGATGGGAATTTTTCTGATGTGCCCTTGTGGCCCCATGGCAACACCTCTCACAGGAAGGAAAGAGCCTTTAGGGTCTTTCCTAAAGACAAGATTGTGGTGTGCTAAGTGCCAGTGTTGTGCCTAGACTGTCTGGTGACCAAAGCTGATCTGGAATCAGTCATGAAAGAGTTGAAAATGGTACCAATGTGCTGATTGGCATTCCGGAGCCAGAGGTTTGGCGAAGCTAATCACAGCATGAAAAAAAGAGCTTTACCACCTTAGGTCTTTAACCTAAAACTTTACCATCATAAAATCTAAAACTTTACCTGATGCTACCAACTCTTTCTCGAATCCCTTGAAGAGTAAGAAATAACAGAGCGGCCTTGCTTGAGAACACATCTTGTTTCAACAGAAATACATTCCAGTTCATTTTTTGTCTCGTGTTGAAATCAAAAATGAGCACATAGAAAGATTAGCTCCACTTCCAAACGATAAAAAAAAATGGATGTCTACTTTTGGTAGCTTTGTACTACAAATTTCCTTTTTTGTCCAATATGCAGGTGGTATGGCTTTGTTACACTACCCAGCTTGCAAGCCTGGATCTTTAATTAGTGCTGTACCTGCACAAGCATCAGGGTCTGTAAATCTACAAGGTGGTGACTGAAACTTGGGCCCATCGTGCTAATTAAGAACTCACTCTTCTGGTAGGGAGCGGTTAGATCGTTTCCAATGAACCTAGCTAGTCCTTCTGTCGTAACAAGCAGTGCCCAGTCTTGCACACGTGTGTTGTAACACCTTATCATCACCCTCTCATTAGTGCAGGAAAAGCACAGAATGCAGAAAGGTTTTTCAGGCGCCTGTTGTGTAACTCAGTGCTGACGTGCGTCCCATCATCGTTCCTCGGGGAGGGCAGCAGAGAGGGGCTGCTGTTGAGATAGTTGAATTTGGGCCATCTCTCCAGAAATAAAGTCCCCTCTGTTTCACATCAGGTAGAGTATGAAAGTTTGGCTCTTTCAGTGAATAACTCAGAAATCAGCAAAGGGCAGCACATAAGAGCCGAGAGTTAGATGTTGCTGCTAACCCACAATAAAAGACCTCAAAACTGTAATATGAGCCATGGAGGGGTTCAAATTTGCTTCAGGATTAAAAGTACAGTGAAGATAATTAACTAGGCATCTTTAAGTCCTCTGAGGAAGTGTTTTCTGCTTGGTTAAGGATAAGAAAGCTACAAGTTTGCGGACGTGTACAACTGAAAGCGATGGTTCTTGAAGAGACAAAGAAGCTTTGGAAGCTGATGGAGGTTCTAGCCTCTTTCTCATTGAACTTTCCAGAATTCCCCATTGATTTGAGGGGCAGCAAAATTTGGCTCTAACTACTAAAGCCAGGCAGACATTTAAGAGCCACAATGTCACTTGGTGTAAGCTACACATTATTATAATAATTATTGTGTTGCTTATTGGCAAATGAATGGTATTGACTCTTACAAAATGTGTTTTTCTTTGGAAAAGTTTATATTGTCATCCAGAAAGGGGGTTGCAAGAAAGATCTGCCTTACAACTGTTAGTGTTTCTTAGGACTTAACAGGACCTTAGTTCCTGAAACTGAGCACATTTGTATACCTTATAAGGCAAGATACACAAACTTCATTGTATAATAGCAAAAGACATTTAATGTGGCCACTTTCATCACACCTCTTTTCAAATTAATTTTAAGGAATGGTAACACATGTTGATCTAACCACACAATTGAAAATATATTGAAAATATTAATATATATCACTTTGCTTTCAAATCAGAAGCAAAGTTAATTAATATGCAAATTCTATGTGACCAAGAACAGGATGAGAGCATCCTCTGGAATGATTTTATTATCTGTCAGATAAGTAAGATTCTACCTATCTTGTGGAATGTTAAACATGGAGCAGACCATGGCTTTTCCTTCCTCTATCCATGGTTATGGCTACCAGGAAGGCATGTCTGAAAGAATTACACTGGGATAGGAAGGAACTGCACTGGTGGGATAGGAAGGAATTACTCTGATGGGATATCTGAATATTTTGGGTGTCAATGTGACGTGTTGTCAAGCACATTCTCTAAGCTGGGGATGGCAGTGAGAAGCAAAACCTTTTTCTCCAGTTTAATTCAAGTATTAAGAGTCCAGGAGGGGACAAGCATTTTTCAAACCACAAGTAATTTTGACAAAAGAAGCATGGAACTCTGGCATGAGCAGGGCAACTAACCTGCTTCCCAACATTGTGGCAAGGGAGGATCAAGTTTGGAGAAGCTTAGGGAAATTTGCAGGGGGGCAGGAGAAGGTGAAAAAGGGCTCTGGAAGTGAGGCAGAACCAAGTCACAGGGCCATGACACCAAGGTGGAGTCAATCCTAACAGACAGAGGGTTTGCTGCAAAACCCTGTCTTGAGCAGAGCCTCTAGCAGAAAAGACCAGACACAGCCACTACGTCTGGGCCAGAAAATAAAATGTTGTGTTGATAAATCAGGTGTTTCACAGAGGAGATAGGAGAATGATGAATGATAAGTGGTAAACAGAAAGGATCTCCTACTGCTCAGTTTAACAAAAAGAAAGAAATGGAAAGACTTGTTAGCACATTATATGCACCTAATTGGAAAGGAGAAATATGCTAGCAGAGAGAACATGCCCCTGAAGACAGGATCTTAATGTCATGAAGCTGAATATGAATTAATGAATCCTGGAAATGGAGTGTGAATTTTGGAAACAATGTATCAAAGATTTCCATGGATGGAGTTGTGTAAATCATCAGATAGGAATCAGTCAAAAATCCTTACAAAGACAGACAGAGAGGTGTAGATTGCTGTCTCATTCCTCATTTCACATGGCTATTTAAAACACCAATATTACAGCATTTCTTTTTTATCAACCTCTGAAGATTGATGCAAAGAAATGGAAAATGCTTGCTAAACTTGCCTAAACATTTACATTCTTACTAACTCCACAGAAGCAGTGCCACTAACAGGAAGAGAATGCCTTTTCCAGATATGTTTCCTTCAGCACACCCTGTGTAGGAAACGCAGGTGTCTACTCCAGAAAAATGGGTAATTTATAGAAGAGGCTGATTGCTTTACAGTATGAGACTGAAAGCTACATTTCACTAAAACAAGTGGGCTGTTCTTGGAGTGGGACTGCTACAGTGATAAATCCTAAAGAGCTGTGGTAACGTGGGTCTGCTCTAACAGCTGTAAGGTTTTACAGTGTTTACAGGTAGCAGTGGCCAGTGAATAAAACAGAGCCCTTTTTGCTGCCAGCATTTTCATTCATCTGGTTGTTAACTAGAAATTTTTGATTTGTCAGAGCTATTTCAGAAGGCTGAAAAAAGTGAGGGAATATGTCCCTAAACAAGGCATGAAAGGCTTTTCTATCAGAGTAACATTTATTAATCTTAAGAATGGTCCAAGTAGAATCAAGATATATTCATTTGTTCCATATCAGTGAGAGATGACATGAAACACATTGAAAAATTGTCTTGCTTCTGAGAAGACAATTCTTTAACAAATATTTTCTTCGTCTAGAGAGCCTTGTTACCTTGAATGGCAAAGCCACGTTTGTTTTTTTTTTTCCCCATGGTTGAATTCTAGGAGCACTTGACCACCTGCAGAGATCTGATTGCAGGGCTGGGATCTTGGTTCAGCTACTTGTGTTTACATTTTTTACCAAAATGAAGGTTCATTCCAGATGTTTCAAGTATACAACCAGTTAATAGGGATATCACCCTGTAATCACACAGGACCATTTACAAGACTCCTCCAGTTAAAGAAAAAAAGCTTTGTTAGGGAGGAAAGAAATACCTGCCTATAAAACTTCTGAGGAATTACCATCTGGGACATAATCACAAACAAATATTACTTTTCCCCTTGAGAATCTAAGTTGATTATGCTGACACATGAAATTGAGTATTGAGAGTGTTACTGTTTGTGTTGCCCTATATGGAGATTATTATATATTATGTATTGCACACTGTATAGAATTCTATTACTTATTTCTTTTGTCCCATTTTTCCTTAAAGCAGAAGAAAGAACCACAGTCTTTTCAGGTACTTAATCTGGGCAGGCAACGTGTTGATATTTCAATCTATATATTTCTTGTTCATCAGCAATATGCACAATTACTGGGCCAAGTTGTGGCTGATATAGATAGCAGTCATTACACACCCAGTTTAATAGAAAGGAAAAAAACCATACAGATTGAAAGAAATGTCACAGCAATTAAATCAAAGAAATACACAAACAAATACTGCACAATCTTTTCCCTTTGACCCATTATTGATAGAGATTGCCTCCCTATGCAAGACTGTTATTTGTCCCAAATAAACAAAATCCATGCCATATGCAATAAACATGCTGAAGAAAACCTACCTCTACTGGAGGAAACTGAGAGCATGATAATCCACTAAATAAACAAAGTCTCAATTATGGCTATTAACTTCAAAGGAGAAAGCCATTTCTAGGCAATTTAAAACAATCATAACGCCTTCCCTTGCATTGGTTTGGAAGGAAAGCAAGGAAAGCAAAGAAAGCAAGAAGCATTTTTGCAAATGAGGTTTAATGTATAATTAGAGACAGTAGCTCTAAAAATGTAGCTTTTAAAGACATTTTATTATGTATCAGAAGAATTTTGTTTGTTAAGTATCTAGGTCTATTTCTATTCTTTTGCAAGTAGAAATCAAGCATAGAGTCTCTTAATCCATTGAGGGTCATAGCAAGAATGATAAGACCTTAATAGGTATTGATACATTTCTGAAGATCAGTGGCTTCATCATATATTGGTACTAATGCTAAACAAGAATATTTCAGCATCTACATTCTTTATAAAATACAGGAGTGAATTTCTGAACTACAGGTTTATCTCCCTCTCTATTCTGTTCATCTACATACTACTTGTCTATCTCCCTGTCTTTTCTTTATCTTTCATTTTACCTCTGAGCTGTTCTCAAGATCCACTGGAATTTAAATAGGGGAGAGAAATGGTTCCTCTTCACAGCAGCTGAGTGCATTCAAGCAAAATGAATGAGCCTTCCTTACCCCAAAGATATGGAACAAAGGAGTTGAAAATTGCCATGTGGTCAGGATTTCTAGCCAGGAGCTTTTGAAATTCTAGGCAAACAAATGCAATATCTAATGTCAGAGCTGATGTTGCATCACAAGTCATTGGGAAGACATTTAGTGCTCTTCTCCCCACTGTGTTTGTTGTTAGAAGAGTGGTATTTACTGTTGCACCTTCATGCCTGCAAGCACACATAAACTCATCCCTTTTTTATTATCCTAATATTTCTATCACTCAGAGTATGATTGAAAATTTCCTGGAAAGACAAATCCCAGCTTAGGGAGGTGCCTTTTGTGGGTTCCAAGAATGTCGGTTTACATTTGGTTGATTCAAAATTGTGGAACAGGCATTTCTCAGCCCACAATTTGAATAGTATAGGAGGTCTGGGTTGGGTTTGTTTTAGGGGAGGCATTGGAAACAGGTCAAAACCCTACATTCAGTAGCACAAAGCATTGTGGTGTTTCACATCCATGATTTAGCAGAGTCCAGACTCTGTGGCTACATGAAAAGCAGCCCCTCCATTTCCTTCTGTGTGTGTGTGCTGTGGAGTGCTGACAAGTATCTCAGCAGCTGGGATGACACTCCAGTCCCACCTCGGTGTGTGAGGGGAGAAGTGGTGAGAGACGTGGGCTGTGCGGGCACTTGGGCTCAGGAAACCCTGCAGAGGTTCATGGTGCCACCTGCTTGTCCCATCTCAGCCAGCTGAGAGGCAAGAATCCAAATTTTACAGAGGAATATTCTGAGGAAAAAACCCCACCTTTTTGCTGTGCGTTACCCAGAGAGAAGAGAACAGCTGTTGGAAGGTGCCAAGAAGTACCAATGGTAGAAATAGTCCCAGAAGAGGGAGGTGAGTAGGGAAAGACCAGATGAGGTTTTCAGAAGCACATAATAAATTGTGAAGCCATGTTATAAATACTATGTAGCGCATGGTTCTTCACTTTATCCTGCTGGGAGGATAACATCACAAATACATTTATGCACATGCTGTCTATAATATTTGCAAAGACACATAAAACACTTCTGTAAACAGGATCCTATTTATAGATACATGTCCTGCTGTGTTTTGAAGTACTCCTGGCTTTTTCTTTTTCTTATTAATTTGGTATTATATTTATTAGTATAAAGATAACAGTGGAATGAATAAATTTTCCTCAGCACTGGAACAGCTTCATCCTTGGCTGCTTACAACTTTTGCACACTTGTATAAACCAACTGGTATCAAGTTCAAAAGGAATCGTATCAGTGACTGAGAAAAATCAAAACAGATGCTCATTACATTTGTCTAAGATAAAATTAACTGAACCTGTCATATTTCGTGGGCAATCCTTCTAATATCTGCAGAAAAAAGCAAATACACTTAATTCACTACAGCCTTTAGTTTATAGGTCAGATATGGCCTCTCAGGACTATTGTGTTTGTGTCTAAAAAGCTTAGAGTTAAGCTTGAAAACAATAAAGCTGGAAATGTTTATTTTTGTGGCCTGAGATAATCATCCTCCCTGAGTTTCAGTTATCTAATTCAAGGTTTACTCTTGGATGGAATAACCAGACTCAGCACAAATAATTCATATGGGGAAAGGGAACTCATGAAGGGTGTTAATGAATTTAACTGTTACCTCCTGATACTGGAGGAACCTCTATCTCAAATAGATCTGTCCCAGAAGAAATGCATGCCCATGTGTCTCCAGAAAAGGCATCTCTGTTCGTTGCTGTACAGTTTGACTTGATTGGAGAAACTGTTCTTTCTGCCCTGAAAGATAAAAGTGTGCTGACAGGTCTGTGACAGTGGTTTTAGTTCTTCATGCCTCAAATTTTACAAGCAATAGAACAACCCAAATGTTTATCTCTTATCAGGTATTTCACCATGGCCTGCCACCCCCATACCAAATTTGGGGTGGTGCCACCGTGGCTGAAGTCCTTGAGATGACAAAGGCTGAACACATCCAGGGATGTACAAGCAGGAATGTTTCCAGTGGGTGATTCCTCCCTTCTGCCCAACCCTTGTGAGGTGGCTTCTGCATTACTGGGTCCAGTTTTGGGCTTCCCAGGCAAGAAAAATGTTGTCATATTGCAGTTAGTCCAGGGAGCAAATGACGTATGAAAGGGGCTGTGAGAGCTGGATTTGTTCACCTTGAAGAAGAAAAGGCTGAGTTGAGGATGGGAGGGCTTTTCCTTTTTGTTTTCAAGTACCCAGAGAAGGATTATAGAGAACACAAAACTCTTCTCAAACTTGTGCAGTGAAATGCAACAGATTTCAGGAGGTCCTGCTTAGACATAAGAAAAATATATTCACTTGAGAGAGGCACAACACTGGAAAAGGTACCCAGAGAACCTGTTGGATTTCCTTAAATCT
This sequence comes from Ploceus nigricollis, assembly GCA_013399945.1. Classification (NCBI taxonomy): domain Eukaryota; kingdom Metazoa; phylum Chordata; class Aves; order Passeriformes; family Ploceidae; genus Ploceus; species Ploceus nigricollis. The sequence continues at coordinate 296,410 of VXBC01000514.1, read as the reverse complement.
TTAAAACTCAGTCAGACAAGTCCCTGAGCAACTGAATTTATTTACAAAACAGATAGCAGGAGGCTAGTCTAGAGACATCCAGAGGCTGCTTCCAACCTCAGCTGTCCTGTGACTCTATGCACAGGCCCTGGGTTACTGCCACACAGTTCTTTGGGAATTCCCCATCTTCCTCTTTTTTATCTTCACTTCTTCCAAACTTGGAATATTCCTCTCTCCAATGAAAACAACCTCACATTCGGAGAGTTCAAGTACCAGTCAAGATATTAGAAACCAGGTATTTCATGCACCATTCAGATCCTAGAAACAGCAGCTACATCTTTGACCTTGTTCACACATTTCTGACTATTCATAGACTGTTACTACATCATTGTTTTACCCAGATCTACATACATAGTTTTTGAACAGTTAAAAAAAAATCTTTCAAGACTTTTTCTTAATCTTTCAAAAATGCACCAGACTGTGCCTCGTTGTTTTGAGCAATGGAGGAAGGTGGCTGTAAAAGATATACTCAGTGTGAGACTTTGTAAGGACTTCGTATCCTTGGGGAAAAACCAGAGAAGGTCAGAAGAGAGGGGTTCTGACCTTTAAGTACTTGTATTTTGAAAGAAATATCAAGGATTTTTTAATAAGTTATTCTGCATGCGCTGAATTCTTAATATGAAATCATTCTTTAAGTATGATCTATAGAAGGTATGGGATATTGTGCCATTTTTATGGCACCCAGTTTTAAAGCAGAATGGTTGGGGTTTATTAGACACACAGGCCTTCAGGGCTCTTTTCTGGTAATTAGACACATAAGTTAAATCCATAAAAGTGCTTTCTTGGAACCACTGCAGCTTAAAGGGTGACACAATTTACTTTTGTGCTTGGCATGAGTCCTTGAAGCAATATATGCTATTTTATTTCAGGATGTGTAAACTACACATTATTGTCAACAGTAGAAACAATTCTAACTAGACTTGCTTATTCATGGTAACTCATAATATCATTATAGAATGATTTGAGGTTTAAGCTGAAAACACCAAAAAGGTACTTTTTATTTTTATACAAAAATCCATAAAAAATATTGCCACAAAAATCTCTGCAGAAAACCAATAGGAAGATTTAATAGGGAGGGGGAAATTTCTGCATGCAATCAGAACTAAGAGGTTTGTTCTATACTGTGATTTGAGAGGGAATGGAAAAGTATGAGTTAGTTACGAGACAGAAAAGGAAACTTTCTGTTTACAAAGCTGTAGTTAGTCCTACCAGTCAAAGCTATCCCCACAGCTGCTAGAGATACACCTCAGCCCTGACTTTACCCTGTTGGAATCAACATAAGCAATAATTTTTCAAGAATGAGTGTGCCTCACTTCCCTGTGAGGCCACGTGACTGTGAGATCACATTTCAAAATGAAGCAAGGAAAGATGTTACCCTTTTGAACCAGCATCTTTATAAGCTTCAAGTGTTTCTTGTAAATGGCAACACTCACGTTCCTGTCACATCCACATGCAGACAGATCTTGACTTCTAACCAGTTGCAGATCACTTAAACAAGTGCTTGGCCATTACTTACTTATTGTAAACAACTTTTCTTTCTTAGGACACATAAATAGAGACAGGCACCAGGTTCAAATCAATTTTCTAGAAGCTCATAAAACCATTGCAAAGATGCTGAGCACTGCACTCTTAAACAAGATAGCTGAAGCATTTCAGATTTAGACCATCCAAATAAAATGTCAATCCAATTTAATAACCATTTAAGCAGTGGGATTGCAAATACAAAGAAGAAAGGTATCTAAACCAGCATTTTAGATTTTCCATATTAGAAAATTATGGAATATCATGTCTATCAAAAGACCAGAGTGTTTTCAGCTCTGTTTTGATACTTCCTTTCTCATGCCATACACTTCCCAGCTGTTTGGAAGCCTGTAAGAATTTGTTCAATTTCTAGTAGAAGGCTGTCTGTACCATTAATAAAATGATCCATGCTAAAATGGGCTAGTTTTTCCTCAGGCAGCTTCAGAGAAAATAATGATTTAATGAATGAGGGGAATAAATTACTCTTTTGCACTTTGGATAAGGTTTGTCCAGGCAAATTTCAGCTGCACTGTCAAAATAAAGTTGGTGGAGTATGCTTCTGCTCCCTGTGTCACACAGCTCCTGTGAACATACAGAGATGGTCACTCTTGGGTCTTCTCAGATTGTCTTCTTTCACTGTGAATCAGATTCATTTTTCTCTAGCAAAACCCATGGGAATATCAGTGCTCAAATTGCCAATCTCTGTTCCCTAAAGCACATAGTATTGCTGAAAGAGTCTCCCTAAGGGAATCTGACTCCCACTGTTTCCCTGCTCAGGGGATATCTGTTAGTCAAAAAAATAGAGCTTGAGCCTGCTGACACTGCTGTACTTTTTTTTGACTCTGCTGACACCAGAGTACTTTAATGAAAAGTCTTCTACATCTGCAAATAGAGTGCCTTTCCAAGGCTGCTGGCAAACACCAAACATCTGATCTGAAATATAGAAACACACACATGAAAGGGTCACCTGAAAGGAAAACAGCAGAAACTAGTCATGAAAAGAAGAAGAACCTTTTAATGCACAATATCTAGGGCCAGAGCCAAGACAGAAAGAAAAAATCATGGTGTCATAGAATCATAAAATTGTTTAGTCCAACTATTAACATCACACTGCCAAGTCCACCACTAAAGCATATTCCCAAGTGCCATACCTAGACATCTTTTGAATTTTTTCAGGGTTAGTGACCCAACAGCTTCCCTGGGAAGCCTTTTTCAAAGTGTGACACCCCTTTCTGCAAAGAAATTTTTCCTAATATCCAATCTAAACCTTTCCCGGTGCAAACGTTTCCTCTTGTCCTGTCACTTGGGAACAGAGATTGACACCCGTTTTGTTACACCCTTCTGTCAGGGAGCTGTAGAAAGCAATAAGGTCACTCCTGAGCCTCCTCTTCTCCAGGCTGAGCCCCCGTAGCTCCCTCAGCCACTCCCCAAAGGACTTGTGCTCCACACCCCTCACCAGGTCCATCGTTGTTCTTTGGAAGTGGAACAAATGAAGCGGGAATCAAAAAGCACCTGAGTCTGGTGTCAAAAGCCAAAGTCTGAAAGTACAGGAGGAGCCAAAATCTAAGGGTGAAGGCTTGAAGCACCAGCTAGCTGGGGAACAATGTGGTCTGCTTCAAAGTTTACCTGTGGTTACATTGTGGTTCCCAAAGCTCAGGCTGAAAAGAGCAGTTCTTTGATCCTTGCTAATGAAGCCCAGATAGTGGGAAGTGAGGCCAAACTCAGAGACCTCAAAGCAAGCCCTGGTTTGTTTAAGGGCATGTCTGAATGCAGCAGTTGAGGTGAACTGCAGGGTTTGGGAGGCTGTCAGTGGCACACTTGCACTGTGCGTGGTGCAGTATTTTGTTCAAGTATTTTGCTATTATTCTGTTTCTCCAGTAAGAACCAGATATCAGAGAGAATGTAAATATGGGTACAGTACTCCCCGTCCAGCAAGTCATGGAAAGGATTTTGTTCCTTTCCATGGAGTTTGGATCAGGTTCATGAGGTCTTTAGGAGCTCATTGAGTGTGATCATGAATCATTTTCTTTCTTCTCCTACAGGTACTCTGCTTTGGCAGACTGACTGCTGCTGTTTTTCAACAACCTTGAGAAACAGAATGACAGGAAGTATTAGACAGGGTAATTTTCCTGTGATGAATTAGGGCGGGGCATTCATTTGTTCCTTTGAGAAATCTTTGATCTGGTTTTATATCTTCGCTGTCCTTGATGGGAAACAAACTGAGGCTACGTCAGGTAGTCGTGAGTGGCGTGATGCCCGTGCCTTAAGTCCTCACCTCCTCCCAGAAGGTTTAGTGATCATCTGGTTTCCTCTGACTCCTGACAAATCCTATATCAAGCCATAAGGGGGGAAAAGCAGGGGAAAAGTAGTATAGGTCAGCACTTCAGGCCATGTTATAAACTGTGTGGTAATTTGGACTGCTGCATTTACAGCTAAGTTCTACCAAATGACACACAGAGAATGAATCATCACATGCCTGAATCTGCACACCCTTCTCACTGCAGCAAGCTTAGGGCAAGAAGGGACAAAGCGATTAACTACTCTGTTGTCTCATTCCCCAGGATGCCAAATCAAAGACCTGTCTTCTGCTTTTTGCCTTGCCACAGCTCACTGCAGCCCAGAAGCCCATTATCAATAGTTTCATGTATATTTACTTATATATTGCATATATTTATACACACACATTGTGCCCAACAATATATACACACTAATTTCCCCATGGTTTCAACATGGTTTGCTTATGTCAGATGCGTGACCAGTGTTAGAAGTATCATCAGCCATAGGAGGGAGCGAGCTGCAATTGCTACAAGCAGATGAAAGCTGCTTCTTCACCTCCCAGAAGTTCATGGCTCAAAATGATGGAGAGAAAGACAAAGCTCGGGAGACTTTTCTGTAGATTTTTCTGAAATTACACTGTTGCCCTTTCTCTGACTTCTTCTGTTCTTGAGGAAGTGGCAATGCCTATTAGGAAACAGGGCATGCATGTTGCACCCAAAAATCTCTCATAAACACCTGTCTGTCATGGCTCCTTAGGAGGAAAATGTACTTTTGCCATTGCTCCTGGCATCTTGGAACAGCAGCATGTACTACGTGGATCTCTGACCTTACCAGCTGGGTCTGGCTGTATGTAGAGCTCAGTGAAAACAGAACATGGCTCAGTCCAGAAACATCTCCCATCGGATCTTTTTTTTTTTCTCTTTGTAAAATGTTTCCCACAAAGGTCTTCCATGAGTAAATGCTTCCAGCATTCCTACAGTCTCATTCAGCTTTTTTCTGTAGGTCTTGTTGAGACAGGAGGGTGGAAATAAACACACCTCTGGTGAATGAATGGGTGGCTTGGAAATATGTAGTAGGCTGTGAGAGATTTCTTTTTCCTTTTTCACTGTTTTTAGTCCTGGCTAGACTTCTGCTGCATTTGTAGCAATTGCCTTCTGCATAAGGAGATGGCATCAGCATTCAGGAGTGATTTTTTTCTTTCATAGCCTACAGAGCTTCAATTATTTTGAAAACAAAAACTTTGTCTTTGAACTATACCAAACCTAAGAGAGAGCCTGGGAACAATGTAGTTTATTATCTTCAACTGAAAAAAAGTGCACTGTGATGAAAAGCTGAAGTCTTGATCTTGGCAAAAGTACCTGATGGACATATTGAAGGAGCTCCTTCCCCATCTTGCTTTTCCCACAGTTCCTACCAGCTGCCCTCAGATGGTGATTGTCATGGGCAATTTCTCTCGTGGAGAAGGAAAGGGTAGTTAAGGGAATTCAGTGAGCTCAGTTTATACCCTCATATACTCCCAGTAAAGCCTGCCTGAAGCTGCTTTGAAAGGACTTAGTCTAGCCCAGTGACAGCTGTTTCTTTCATCATCTGTTTTTATGTTACATTTCTATTTAACATTGCTCTCTGTTTGGTCTAATCACTCTTCTTTTGAGGGGCAGCAAGACTTTATTCTTTAAAAAATGCTGCCTTGAAAAGGACCTAGAGAGAAGTATATTACCCTGCAAGAAAAGTTTTGGTTTGGCTTTAGTGCCTGGAAATGTGTTTGCAGAAATGGAGGTAAACACTTTACTGGAGTTAGTCATTCACTACTTCTCTACTTCCCCTCTTACAAGAAGACAGGGAGCTCGGGGCAAGTCCCTGGCAGCAATTGCAAAGCTGGGTGGAGATTCCCTTCCACAGCAGAAAGAGTGATTATTCTCTATCACTGCTTGATCCTTTTTAGCTGTCCTTGGACATTTATTTTACAACTCATTTTCTCTCCAATGGCATGAAGTAGTCCTGCTGTTCTTTCCCTCTTGTCTGTTCCTCTGAAAGCCACCGAGTCCCACATGCAGAGGATCACCACCTCATAAGGATGGAACAATTCTAAAATAATAATAAAAAGGCTAATTTTTACTAAATTCAAAGATAAAGACTTGACGCTGAAATTTCAAGCCAGTGCTTGCACAGATTAGGTTCACAGATGAGACTTTCCAGCCCTTCAATACTATTTAATTCTGCACCAGCAGAAATGCTACTCAATTTCTGTACTGAGGGAAAACCAGGGAGGCTGAGGAGAAAAATAAGAGGCCAGGAAATCTTCTGAGGAGAGAGTTCAGCAGGAGTGGAGGTAGTTAACAAGAAGATAAGAATCTAGGGCAAGGTTTTGCTAAGGTTTTATGTATTGGTTTTATTTGTAAAGGCAGGCTAATTTTGTGTCAGAATGACCCAGAATTACAGAAACTTTTCCATCTATGTACTTAGGGGCCATATTTCATGCAAATTTATGTATTAGAATACTTGTATCTCATTTTACTACCTCCTCCTGCATAAAATAAACTTAATGCAAGTAAGTGGTTGAGATTTCTGTATTGCTCTGCGTTTTCACAGGTCTGACAGTGCCCTAATAATTAAAAGAAGGTGATGATCTTTCACCACGGTTTTTTGCACCATCATTCAGAAAGAATCCCAGCAAACTTCACAGATCTGAACTAATTAAAACCAGCAGCAAACATGCCTCTTCAGTTCTGATTCAAAAACTAAATCGGACTCTGATTTCCGGATATAAACAAGAGGCAGATTCCATAACTGTGCAGCATAAATATGGCAGGCTCCAGCCACCAAACGTTTTCAATTTTTATTTAGGGCAATCTAATAAATCAGGCTCTGACCTCAGAGCATAACTGGAAATATCAAATGAAAGGCAGTTGTAAGGGTATTGTGGGAAAATGTGAAAAACTGGATAGGTAAACACAAATACTTTAAAAGTATCAGTATAAAATATTGCTGCAAACTGAAAGGTTTTCAGCTCCAGGGTGTTTTATTCCAAGACTTCTCCAGAATTCTTTTTGCTTTACAGCGAAGCAGCTGTGCTTATGCACTCTAGCATTGTGTCAGGAAATGAACTGAAGCTGCTTGCAGGGTACCAGTTTGTGGGAGTGTTCTTAAACCGGCTCACAAAGATCTGGGATCTCAATGATTGTCCCTGTCCTGAGTGTCCAAACTGCAACCAGAGGCCTGTCCCAGCAGTGGCAATATAAGCATTGCAGAGTGGTCCTTCATGGATGGCATCTTCTGTGATCTCCACACATGCTACATCAGAAATAGATTTTTAATCCATTATTTAGGAATTCATATCCAATCTTAGCTGAGGCAAGAATCTTCAACTCAAACTCCCTTATGGTCATTCTTGTATCTCAGGCATAGAATTCAACTTTGGTTTTCCATTGTTCACTGACAATGCAAAAAGTCCTGCTCTCTAACTTACTTCATTTTTCCTTTACAGTTCTCCAAAGGGAAAAGGAGTTTCTTGCCAAACACTGCTGTCAGTCTGACATACTGTGGGCTTGATCACATGAAAATTGAAAGTGTTTCTCTTTTCAATTGATTAAATGATTGAGTACAGTCTTCTTTAATAGAGCAGTCAGCATAACTCACCCATAAACTCAGCATGGAGCCCTGTGTTCACCATGTTCTAAATTGCTGACAAACAGTTTATGGTTTGTCACATTTGGCAATGTCTGTACAGGAAAAGGGCCAGTCTTCAGATGAAATAAAAATAAGTGCTTTGACCAGAACTTGGAAACAACTAGTAGGAGAGAGGTTGTGCAAATATATAAAAAAATGTTCAGCTTTTTGTTTCCCACTTTACCAGCTTCAGCTTTATACACCATCATAACTGTCCTTTTCAGCCACCTTCCCATCTGTAAATAATGCAATGCAAGCAAGTGTAAGATCTTGTACTTTGTAATTAGATATAATTTCTAACATATTCAGTAAATGCTGGGTATTAGTGAAACAGAATGGCAGCTAAAGGAGCAAGGAAGTTGAACTTGAAACACATCTTGATTATATTATTTTATTCTCATAAATCTCATAGCAGGTGACACAGACCTTAGAGGGGTTTGGGGTTTTTTTTCCTGCTCTCTTCCTTTTGGCAATGTTTTGAAAGTGAAAAATTGGTTTTTTGCTATTTTTTTAAAGTGTATTGTTTTGACTTTTTACAAACATCTAGTATTAGGAAAAAAAAGTCCCACCCAATAATTTTAACAGATTTTTGGAGAGGTAAATGGTTCCATTTCTGTAACGCTATAACTGTGTCCCAGCGGGGCACATGGAACCATCGCCTGAAAGTAGATCATGGAACCATAATCCAAGCAGCAGCAAGCAGCAAAAACAAAGTGCAGAAAAACCTAGTAGTAATATGGACCAGATAGATATATTTTGGTATAAACTGCATGGTTTCACCTTATAATGTAAGAAAGAGCCATCTGAGAATCCAGAGGTGGTATCAGCCTCTTCAATGGCAGCTGATTTATTTGTTGGTTAAAATTATGATGCTTTAGCAAAGCCATATGAGGATTAAAGATTAGAATAGCAGAAGTGTCACAGATCAGAATTCAGCAGCTTCTTTATATACTTGACATACCTTAAATAGCCGAGATATTCTTGACCTAATTTCATCTCCTCTCTAAAAAGCACTCAAAATCTGTATGGCCTGAAAGTGCCCCAAGAATTATGTTCTTGCAAAGACCTGTCTCCACTTAAGTAGAACAGAAAATTCAGGGCAGGGTTGCTGATTTTATTTCTTTCCATTTATTCAAAGCAATCACAGCAGAGGTTATTGTAAACACTGACATTCAGCTTCTGTGGCCAGAGGACCTGGATGAAGAAGAGTTATCTCCCTGGAACATGGTTGGCACTACATGTGTGGAGCCATCAGGTGACGCAAGAAGATCACAGGCTGGATGAAGTACTTCACCCACATATTTACAGCTGGCTCAAGGATAAAAAATGACAGATGAGGAAGCCAGGAGCCAAGACAGGACAAGGAAAGGTCTTTATCAATTTCTGCTCTCCTCTTTTCTGCCTTTAAATCTGAAGAATGTCTTTTGCAGGCACAACTGCCTTCTCAGCATTTACATCATACCATAAAGCTATGTCTTTCCAGCGATAAGAGGTCTAAAAAATCCATCATTTTCTACCTTCTGTTTTACCTTTTATGTAGCAGTAGCCATAGAATAGAAAGTTTTCCATGTTGGGAATATACAACTGAACATGTAGAAGGCTGCAATATTTCAAGAAGATGAATGGTACAGGAATACTTGCAAAATGCTTCATCTTTCAGAAGATCCTATGATCTTGAAATATCTTGCCATAATGCCAAGTCAAAAGTGGTAATTAACCTGATTTTGCTATTTTTTTTCATAGTGAACCAGACCTTCTATATGCCATTTAGTGCAACTTGTCCATCCAGTCACAAAGAAACCACTTTCTGTACCATAATCCCTGATTTGAGAATAGTAAAACTCCTTTGCTTTTTAAAAGCTTTATTCCATCTACCCCTCACATATGCTAATAAAACACTTCCCAACACAGAAATACATTCTTTGCTTCTGACACAAAGTATGAGAAGGAAAAACTCCATAACTGACAATTTTTCCTTACCTCATTTATTTTTAAAGCATTTTATAGATGCTAATAAAGTGTTATGGGTGTCATCCAAGTTTCAGTGACATAAGTGAAAAAACTCCCACCACTTCAGTGACTTCAGTGAGCTCTGGATGTTGCATGAGTAACATTCATTGCATAAATCTGGACAGATATCATTCAGACAGGATTCTTGGATTTAAAACTTTACTTTTTTTCCAATAATCTTTTTTGTAGTTCATTTCCATTTCACACAGAATTTTGACATGTTTAGTTTCTCATCCAGATCAGAATGAAGTCAAAAAGCCTTGATAATTTTATTATACTGGTAATTTTGTCAGTCTGATGTAAAGAACTACCACACATCAAGAAACCAAGGTCATCCAAGATGCAGACACTGGAGAAATTGAAATTATGACTCATTAAATAAATTACTACACTAAAATGTAGAAAATACAAAAACATCAACACTTGACCTATTAGTATTAATTTAAGTTTCTTTATTTTGTTAATCCCTTATTGAAGAGTTAATAGACATTCAAAAAAGGTCAAACCCACAAATGATGAAAAGACTAGAGACTAATTTTGAAGTTAACCAGTTTTATTTAAATGGAATAGCTGCTTGCTAAACAGTTTTCAATTTGTTTTCATGGTAAAAGGTATTCTAACAAACACTGTGCCTCATTTGCAGATTCTTCTCACTTGTTAAACATTCCTAGGTGTACTCCTGAATAACAGAGAGTGACAAGAAAAAGTATTTGGATTAGAATGTGCCTGTGTCAGGCCAGCCTCTGGATAGTGAATTTAAAGATTTCAGAAGGTGTTTGCAACATTTGAGGAGAGCCTTCTATGAATAAAGAACCACAGGCATATTCTGTTTAATCATTTTTTCAGCCGTAAATCTTTGGGCAATCTAAGGAAGTTAGTAGATAATATTACAGAGAAATGGAAATTATATTTGTAAATGGAGATATGAATTAATTTATTTCTCTACATTTTATGATTCAGCATTCTCTAGTCGCTATCTAGAATATCTACAGCAATCTTACAGAAGCAAATTACTTACAAAAGCATCGTCATACAATTGTGAATAATTGCAAGTAGAAATAAAAATACATTTCTAATATCCTTTCATGGAAGTCGATGGAGACATGGGGTTTTTTAGTGGCAACCACCTCGTAATCAGTTAATTTGATAGAAATATAGACTTCAAGGGAGTCCAGGTAAAAGAAGCCCAACGTGGCTGTAGGCACATCACGGTGTGAACTGAAATCTTGAAGGAGTCATGGATCACAATCATACAAGTTTATGTAGGGCAGATGGGAATGGTTGGGAATGGATGGGAATGGATGGGGATTAACAGCTGACACCAAAATTTACATCTAAATGCCTTCTAGTGTAGTGGGCCTCCAACAACTTCAGTGCCATGGACATACCCAGCATCTGGAGGGTCTGAAAGGAGCGGATTTCCTGATTCCTGTGGGTACTTTCTCAGCACTACAAATGCTTTGGAAAGACTGGTCATAGAAAGGCTTCAGCACTGACAGCTGAAGTAGAGCCTCAGAAGCATCCAATTTAATTCCATATACTGGATTTCATGTACAGTTGGTTTTGGTTTTGTTTTTTTTTTAATAATTCTGAGCCAAAACTCTCTTCAAATTTGGCATTGCTGCTTCTATGTGTGATGTATGTAGATAGCAGAATAGCACATGAAGGTGAAGAGCATTTCTACATCTCCTTCACTTGCTTTGCAAATGAGCATTGCCAAGTAGTGAGTACTTAGCTCTTGGCAGGTGACTGTTTAGTTGTGCCTCACTTGGAAAAAGGCTTTCCCTTTCATGCAACAATAGATGCACAAGGATACAAATCACAAAGGGGAAGTTTTATTCAGACTTTGTCATTTTTCTGCTTTCTATGTTATTTTTGAAAGCGTTCCTCGTCAAAATCTTCATCAGTTTTTACCTATTGAGCTCTTTGTTCCAGGTTACCTGCTGCTTTGTGGGCACTACATCATGAGGTACCTCTCTATTTATTAGGATCCAGTATTCCTTCAGAGGAAGGAAGCTAAAGGACATGAGACGAAGAAGGGAGGGGCAAAACAAGAATGTGCATCACTGTGGTGGGCTGACCTTGTCTGCCAGCCAAGTGCCATCCAGAGGCTTTCTCCCTACCTATCTCCAAGGTGGAAAAGCTTATGGGTTGAGGTAAATACAGAGAGCACTTCCCAGTTACTGATAATAGGCAAAACAGAGAAAATTAATTTATTGCAGGAAACAGACAAAAAATCAAACACCACCACCACCCTTTTTTTTCTCCTTTCAATCACAACTTCTGTCCTTCAGTCCCAGTTTCTCTATATTCTTCCCCTTACCCCTGGAATGGTGAAAGGGGGCATGGCATCCTTCATGAGCTGCAGCATGGAAATCTGCTCCTTTCCATCAGCTCGGGGATTATCTGCTCCACTGTGGTCTCTTTCCCAGTCTTCAGAAGAATCTCTTGTCTGCTGCCTAAAGCACCTCCACTTTCTCCTCCTCATCCTCCTCTTCCTCCTCCTTCATATCCAACATTGATTGCTCATTAATACATAGGAAAGTGAGAAAATCCAGTTGAAAATCCTATAAAATTCAAAAATTCTGATGAGAGGGACAGCATTAATTCTCTCTGCTCACCTGATTTTCCTAATATATCTCCAAAGGAAAAAGAGTGCCACATGAGACCATGCTGGACGTTTCTGACTCTCTTCAAGCAGAAACACACAGAACTGCCTTCTACAGACTGACCTTAATCTTCTGTAGCCATTTCAAGCAGCCAGGTAAGAACAGCTACTATCATCTTTCTTTCCTGGATGGAGCTAAAGGCAGTGTGCAACAGCTGTGACAAGATGTTGTGCATCCTCTTACCTGATTTCAGGCATTTCTTCTCCCCTTTCACACCTCCTTCTGCTTCATCTCTTCTCAGCTCTGGCTTCTCCAGGAGGCTTTCCTCATCTCTTCACTTTAGTGCCTGGTCCAGCTATTTCCTTGTGTCGTCCTTGCTGTGTGTGCTAGCTCCTTCGCAGGCATTACTCTTCTCTTGCTCCTATTTGACTGTTTTCTGGCAAGTCTTTTGTCTTTTCTAGCTCTTATCACTGTGCCTTTCAGCCTTCACTACCTGCTGGACTTGGCAGAAGCAGTGGCAGCAGCATGAGATGAAAAACAGGCATCAGACATTCTTACCCCTATATGGCATCCCTGGTGTGATGGTCAGTATGTTTATCCCACCCTTGCTGTGGACTGGTCAGCATATGTGTTTTCCCTGGCCACTTGGTGTAAAAATAAACCAAAAACAAACCTCAGGCCCTGTAAATTAGATTAATACAATAGGAGTGTTTCTGACCTTGTTTATGTCAGCTGTACCAAGCTGACGTAAGTATGGTCCCTCCTGGTTTACCTGGTTGTTTGTGCAATTTGGGCAAATTGCTGTCAAAATCAACTGTCATGGAAGAATAAGATGAATTTTGTCTTACCTGCCAGCTCCAGTATTACACCAGCATAATGCCTCTGAAATCGGTGGCATTGCTCTAACATAAAACTGCAATAAGCTGCAGGGAATTAAACCCTGTTTTCTTGCCTCTGGGAATTTTCAGAGGCTGCCTGATATGGCATGAGTCAAAAATATTTTGTTATTCACTGCTTTTTCTAATTATCAGATTTGTCTCCAGTCCATTTTGTGGTGTTGGCCAGGCACTCGATCTGAGTCAAATTTTCCATACAATCCACACTGCTTTATGTTTCAGTGTTTTTTTTTTTTCTTTTGCCCTAAAACCAGAACAGAAGAGCTGGCTAAACATGTACAAACCTGCCTTAAGAATAGACTTGTTTTTCCTTTTCCCTCACCCCTTCTTTTCTATTTAATGTTAGTACAAAGATGAAACACAGATGGAGTAGCAGAATTGTTAGAATTTTGATCTGCAGATTCTCAATCTGTTCACTTGTCAGTGGATCGCTTTATCCATATAAGTCATCCCCATTAAAGAAACCAACCTCTTGGAGGTAACATTAATTTTTGTAAGGAGTTGTTTTACAGTAAGGAGCTGACACTGTTTTTGAGAATACTGTTTTGAGAACACTTCTTCCAGCATTCCTTTACAGCTGGGGTTTGCCCATCAAGAGTTATTCAGGGTTGAAAACCACCTCTAGGTGCATAAAACCATATGAGAAACACAAAATAATGGAATCAACAGCCACAAATCCTCTCATTCTTCATCACTGAGGGGTCTCATCACTTGCCCCAAGATCCTGCTGTTGCTCTTCCCATTGTGAACATGATGCTGGCATTGTTTTTCCCACCCCTTGCTCCAGGCGGTTGGAGGCTGCTCGCTGCTGAGCTTTAGGTGAGATTTCACATGCAAGTTGCTTGCTGTCAGTTTTATGCACTACAATCTGAATCTGTGACAGAAAATTTGGTGGAAGAAAGGGATTATTTTGTCTGGGTAACAGGATAGTTTCATTCAATTTCCTGAGCATAGGGTAGACCTTAGAGGCATCATTGCAAATATTGATTTAAACAAACCTATTTCCTGCTGAAGAGCACAGCCACAGTGGCTCCCAGGCCTGCTATGTTGACTAGCTTAGTGAAAATATGCATAAAAACCCACTTTGGTTTACAAGTCATGGCTGAAGGAGCTCCACAGATGAAACTGTAGTTTTTGGACAGAAAGAAAATAGTTTCTTGTTTATATATTACACTAAAAAATTTCAGCGTTGTTGGCTTTGATGGAAAAATCCCACTGGCATTGATTTTGGACATCAGAGATTATCAGAAGCCTGGCTTGAAAACCTCCTGTTCTAAACTAGCTTTTCCTGAAATTTCCAGCTCACCAGGAATGAAAAAAAAAACCGAAAAGAAAAAAAGCCAATAGCTTCTGTTGCACTTTAGTTCCTCTTATTTTTCTGAGTGTGTCTTTATGTTTGTGCTGCCTTTGTCTAGTCCAGGGTCAAAGACATCCAAACAAAACAAATGTTTCTGAAGTTGAAAAAAACATTAAGCTTCTGGTCCAGGTGGAACATCTTTATGGTCCAGGTGGAAGTTTGGGGTTTTTTTGGTTTTTTTTTTTTTTTTCACAACACCAGATAGATATGAGTGTTACCTCCAGCCTTGAATCTCTATTTTAGCTTTTGAACTAATATCTTTTTTTCACTCTGACTGATGTCAGCTGAAGAAAGTTCCAAGTAAAACGCCCTTTACTGTGCTATTTTAGGGCTGAGGCCATTCTTTCTCTCTTTTCTTCATCTTTCCATTTTCCTGATGCAATCCTCAGACTGGCCTTGGGCTCACCTCACAGACATTAAAAATCAAAACCAAAAACAAGTAAAACCAGAGGGACCCCTCAAACCTCAAAATTTTGCTTTCAGAAGCTAGTGATTAGCTTCCTCTGAAACAGCTTTTCTTGATTCCCAAGTTTGGAAAATTGGGATCATCACAAGGCCTGGTGGCAGATATGTGTCTTTTCCTCTTTTTTTCATTGAGCCTATAACTCAATCTGGCAATGAAGAACTCTAGAAAAGAAACAGTGCAGAGAGAGGAAGTAGCTCTGTAAGGCTTGGCAAATCCCTTCAAAGAATAACTGTTTTTTCAAATTTGATCACTACAGACACAAGCAAGCACAAATTGATATATTGCTTTATCTAGGATTTCTCTGATGAGCAGGAGGGGTGCTTTGGGGGTACTATCCTGCCATACTGACTCAGTTCTTTTTGCAGCAATTAATCTTCCCTGTTTGGTTTTACACTGCTTTACACTTGGCCTCACCACAGTGTCAAGAGGTCAGCTTGCTTGTCCAAGGTCACCAAATGACTCAGTAGATTAAGTGAAAACTGAACTCAGAGGACCACCCTGCCTTTTAGCTTTTGTTTTTGGGACTCAATCTACACAGCTTCTCTGCTATTTTGTACATTCCATTAATCCCACTGGCTACCAGCCACAAAGATACAGCAGAAAGATTGAATACGTGTAAATGCGCAGTGATATACAACTTCAAGCTGATGGAAAATACATTGGACAAGCATGGTTACGTTCCTCTGCATTAAAAATACCCTTTAGACCCATGGCTCAAAAACAAAAGAACATGAGAATACTATTTGTGGCTTTCCCTGCATTTATTAAGATGAATAAGATGAACCTTTCATCTTATTTCACTCTTGCACTAACCACACATACTCAAAATCCAATGTTTTTGCATTCAACTTCTCAACTTACTCCTATCTGAAAATGAAATTAGTAGCTTGACTGTTATGACTAGTCTCCTGGGTTTTTTTGGTTTATGCAGAATAGAGAAATTCCAAGTTTCAGGATAAGATAGTTGTTTACAGTTTTCCCGTTTGTAAAAACTGAGAGCTGGAGATTCAATGAAGTTCTCAGTCCATCAGTAGAGTAAGTGAGGCAAACTTTCACCTGAGAATTTGTTCCCTAGCCAATAGTGAAAATCTTACAAAAGTAAGAAATTGCCTCATTTTAAAGTCATTGTACTCTGAAGACATTGGATCTGGAAATGGAAGAGTTAATGAGCAGCTACTTGTTATTTCATTAACGAGGAAAATAGGACCTGACCCTTTGTGAAACTGTGCAAGTGCATAAAGTCCCGTGCTGCTGCTGCAAGGGTGTCCCAGAGCATTGCAAGGTGATAACCAGCAAGAAAAGTAGCTTGTTATCGTTTCCTCAAAGTAGCTTGTTATCATTTCCTCCTTTAGGACAGCATCCTTTGACTTCTTATCTTAAGCACTAAGTGCCTCCCTGACCCATCAGTTTGCATAAACTTAAAAGAATTATTTGGATTAAAGAAATCTGTCAGCTGTCTGAGGTTCTCTGTGTGTCACTTCCCACATGCCTCTGTAAAACCAAGTCTGACATCACTGGTAAGAAGCCTCTTCCCTTTCGAACTTTGGTGAGAATCTCCCAAGATTGGGCTTTCTGCTGTCATTAGCAGTATTTTAAGCCTTTTTGCTTTGGGTTCTGTGGAAGTTCCTAGAAAAGGTACAAGTCACTTATGGTGTTTTCTGAGACAGTTTGGTGCTTTGTTTCCTTCCGCAAAAATACTCCCATCAGCCAATGGTGGTAATCAGCTTTTAAAGACCTTTTAGTGAGTTTTTCTTTCCTTCAGGTGTCCTTGCTGCATGATAAGAGGGCAAGGAAAACAGTACAAAAAGCATTTCAAATATTTTGAAGGGAGAGAAGGTGGTTACCTGTTAGCCAGAAGAGTCTCTACGTGTTGCACGACTAGCCTATGTCTATCAAATAGAATAGATAAGTTGCTACAGGACAGTGGTCAGGACTGTAATCAGAGTTCCCAGTTTCCATAGTACTCTCAAAATGTCTGTAAATTATTATATATTCTTCAATTTATGTCAGCCATGCTTTTTTGGAAACCCCACTGCTTCCCACATCTCCAATGGAAACACTGCCATTTTCTCTTCACTGAAAATCTCTTCATGTACTCTCCAGCCTCATCTGTAGATCAGATGTGCCCAGGGGGCCACAGGAATATCTCCTGGGAGGAGAAGACTTGCATAAAGCTCTGCTGTGAAGTTGTGTGATTTTCCTCACTGATGGATCAGAACACATGTGCAGAAGTATTGCAGGAACGTGGTGTGCAGTGGAAGTCATCCTGTCAAAAGTGCACAGTGGCTTGGAGGATTTACCAGGCAACATTTCACCCTTCAGAGCTCTTGTAGGAGTCAGGGAGTACAGCCCTGTTCCATGTGATGTCAGTCAGCTAAAGGGGGCAAATAATAGTGTAGTTCCTTCCATGAGACCTAGGAATTCGCAAGGTGAGGGCAGAACCTCAGTCTTCATTACTAGGAATCCTAATTCTGTGCTCCATCCGTTCCCTCTGCCCATTTCTATTCCTTCTTTTATTTTGTTTTATCTGCTAGGTGGCTTGGAAGACATTTGCATGATTGTCTGCTTGGTACAAGCATTTATTTTTAAATGGAGGCAGTTGCAGGATCAAAAGGTGAGTTACACTGATTTTATTGAGCAAATAACACTTGCTTAGGGATGGTTCTCCCACAAGAGCTAAGTAAGAGCTTGTAAGAAATACTGTGACTGAAAAATAGCCATGTTAGAAGAGCTGGGCTCACCTGCATGTGGAGGTTTCAAGGTTTACTGTGAAAGACTCCCACAGTATTTATCCACTCATGGCTTTACTGGACTTCTTTAGGTTTTATTTCTTGGTAGCTCTGGAAAAATGTTTTAGTAGCCAAAAAATCTGTACTTAATTAGACACACAAAACCAGCAGACAGGAAGTCTATTTCCTCACAGAGATACTGTGGTTTATACATTCTGCCCTAATATGAACAAGTCTACTATTATTTTCTGATGTGTCCCTTGTTTAAGGTGCTCTGAGTAACATGAAAGCTCTATTTTTGCACACCAATCATTAAAGATACTTGTCAAGATTCAGGCATGCCAGACATGGCAGTATTGGATGGTTCCTCATTCCATTTGAAAAAAAAAAAGGTTCCTGTCAGATTTTATTTTTTATAAATTAATATCATTTACGATTATTTAAATGTAACTCTGGATATGTGTGTAGCTTGGGGCAAAATCTGATCATGACTCTGTACCAGTGCTCCCACCCTGAATTTCTTCAGTATTACAAGTGGTTGGTTTATTTCCTTGTTACTCGGGGTCGGTCCAAATACCCAGTGATTGGAAGTTGTTCAGGACAAGGGCTCAGTGTTCATGAGGTGTGTCTCACATAAAGGGCCATCGGGAAACTGCTGTAACATAATAAGCAATGAAAAATATTAATATCTGAAGCCAAAAAAGGAGGTGAGTTCTTACCAGGGATGCTGATTATCCTCATTTAAATTTAGAAGTTGTGTGGGAAAAGTAAAGTTTGTACCCAAAGAAAGTGTTTTGGTTTACCTTAGAACTCTAAGCAAGTGTCAGAAAATCTGTGAATTTCACAATTATTTTTTATACTGTTCAAAAAAAATCAGATCTTAAGTGATGAGTGGCCATACAACATCCACCCCCTCGAAGCAACAGAGGAAATTGTTGTGGGTTAGAAACTAGCGCTATTTCTTAAATATTAAATCCAAACTAAGGTTATGCAGCATGACTAACATGGCAGGACAGCTCTAAATAATCTACTCTCTCTGTGTTATTTGTCCTTGCTGGTTTTTTGGAGGGAGGGTGGGGTTGTTTTGGGTTTTGTATTGTTTGTTGGGTTTTTTCCCCCCCATTTGGGTTTGTTTTCCTTAGGATAATTATTTGAATATAATTTATTATGTCTTTGAATGTTCTAAACTTCTTTATTTTTGAAGTCCTTTCTTGTGAACCCACAGACTTGGGTTCCCAACCCACTCCACTGTGAAAGTTTTTTGAATTCAACATTTGCTCTACTTTTCCTCCTCACTCTATAGATTCCATCTTTGTTTCCATATTCATATTCCAGTCTTCATTGTTCTGATTTTATCTTCCTCCCACAGAGCAAGTAGTATAATCCATGATCATCATGAAGGCATAAAAAGGACTAAAAAAACCTTGAAGGTGGTGCCAATGTTGACCATGCTGGAACAGGAACTTATGAAAATCTGATCAAAGCCAGGAGATGTGGAAACAAAGGGGAGTCTCTTAGTAAGATTTTATCCCACTTCATCACTATTATGAACATATCTGAACTAGAAATGGAGTTAAAAATAAAAACAGCGGAGGTAATCAGTAAGATCAGAACAAATAGTGAAGCAGATACAGTCTTGTGTCTTCTCTCCTCTTACATCTGCCTGATGAGGCCATCTGTGGTGAGATCCCCACCAGATACAGGGTGGGAAGGACATGCATGTGGAAGAGTTCAAGTCTCTCAATGGTTCTGTTCAGACCCTTTTGGGGTAGGCACCAAAAGCTTTCAGAGACACTTCTTCTTCTTCCTAATAATTTCTCCAGGTAGGAAAAAAATCATTAAGCCCTTTTATTCAGCAACATTCCCATCCATGTGTAATGGTAACTGATGACTTCAGAAGAAAGCCAAGCCCTCACTTAACGATGGTGAGACATCTCTGCAAGCAGACAGGCTGGTAATGTTTGGGCTGTGTAATCCCCTTTCTTCAGATGTTTTTTAGATCCAGCTTGTCTGAGGAGACTTTCAGTACTACAAAAGTATTCAAGTTTTCTTGACATCTCCAATATTCACCATCTCTCTTTTTACAGAAAAACCCTAATGCTTATGGATGGCATATGAAAATATAATCACTACCTTGCCTGACAGCTCACAATCCCTCAGTGCTCTTTTATCATAACTGAGGGAAAGACGGGGGAAAGATGGAACTTTTAACCATATTGTTTTGGACAAAGAAGGAAAAAATATAGCTATCAAAACACCAGTAGGCTCTACAGTCCTTAACTTCATCGAGGCAGCAAAGAGGGATGTTTTTCTCCAAAAAGAAGCATGCTCTGAAGTAGTCCCTCCAGATTATTTTGTGATTTAATGCAGTGCAAGCTGCTCTGAGAGACCTACCTCTGTGGCATGTCTAAATTCTAGTGTGTTCTTTCCTACATGTGAGATAAGTGATGTGAAAAAAACAGCCCCAGTGGTAACATTATTGGAAAGCAGATTCCTGTTCAAACAAGCTCGAGATTAGTAAGACAGATTTCTAGTGACGAGACTCATCCCTGGCTTTTGTCTTCCTGCAACGTGAAATAGAAGACAGATAGTTTGATAGAGGAAAGTCTGGCAAAGGTAAATGGCATTGATGCAGCAAAGAAGTAATTCTCCTGACAAAGCCCGGATGCCTGAACAATGAAACACAGAGGGAAGGTGATCAAGGGACTGCCAGGCTCCCCACAGGCTGCCTGCAGTAGCTGCAGTGCCCTCCCAAAGGCATCGCAACAAAGCCAGGTCAGATCTTCCTTTTCTCCACACAAACTTCTCTAAAGTGCAATTACCCTCTCTCACAGGGGGCTGTATGAACATCACCTGCTTCCCTGTACTTTGCAAAGCATATTACTCACTGTGACTGCTTCTTAAGGCTGAAGCTTTTGGTAGCAATTTCCACATTTCAGTGTCCTTCTGGGAAATCTAAACCTACATTTTAAGGAAAATGCCATTCCCTGTCTTTACAATTGAAAAATAATAATTCCAGCCTCTCTCTGACTGTGCTTCAAAAATAATACCACAATTTTTGTAATATCTTTTTAAAATAAGCACTATATTGCTTCTTTCCAATTAGACAGAATATTCAGTAATTGCAGGAATGTAGACAGCAGAATTGTCTTTCCTAAGGATACCTTCAGGTACAGAGGTAAAGCCCTAAAAGATGCACAGCACCACTTCACTGTTTTACAAAGTCAAGCTGTGCAACTTTTACCACTAGAAGGGAAACAGATCTAAAATTTATAAATGTATTTTCTGGAGAAAACAAAATGTGCATCTAATACTGGAGAAACTGCCAAAACAACATAGGAAGTGATATTGGTCCAATAACTCAGAATCCTTTTCCAATGGTAAAAGAAAATCAATACACTTGGAACATCTTGATCTTCAAATGGCATATTAAGGAATCTTTTATTTTTCTTTTTGGTAAACATTCGTAATGTGAGCAGGAGAATATTTCCCTACCTAAGTCATTTACATGAGCATAAGGGATATCCTGTGCCACAGATCAGACTGAGCCAGGGCTAATATTGGTTAAAAAGGATGTTTCTTCCTAGACCTACAGTAGCCATATTCATTCTAAAGCTGGCAATTTTGTTGTCATGTGGCAACTATTTTAATACATTCAAATAGCAAAAGAGACAAATACAGAGAATTTTCCTTTTAGTCTGGGTCTTCTTCACCAAATGAGGGTATAAATGAACACAATTAATTGCTTCCCATTAAGCAGAAGCACAGAATAGCAGAAGCTGTTATCTTTCCATTCAGAACCTCTGAGTTCGAATTTGAATTCTGCTTGTAGAGCTACACCATATGATGTTGCTTCTGTGAATATTGATCACATCACACCTTAAGAAGGCTGCAAAGGGATCCATAGCTCCCAACATCCTCCAAAATGCCTTGAATGTTATTTGATTTTGGGAAAACAAAATTCCTGCCCTGCAAATATTTATATTTTTACATAAACCTCTGAGTTGCTGCATCTGGGACCAGGTAATATAAACGAATCAATCAATGTGCTTAAAGCTGAGCATCTGCAGAAACATTTACAGCCCCAAAGTCTAAGGTGTCAGTGTTTTCTTTTAAGTGGTTTAGTTACCCCAAATTTCTAGAGAGAGACTCTGAGTACCAAAGGGACCGAGGTGCCTAATTTACACTGAATCAAAGTTCTGGGATGCCTTTGAAAAATGAGAAACCTCCTGGTGCCCTTTCATTAACACTGAGAAGGACCTAATTTTGCAATAGTTCCCCCAAGTCGTCAATATCAGGTTTACAGAACACAGCCTAGGGATGTCATAGGTCTTTCTCTTCAGAACATCAGAAGAGGAAGAAAAAGGACTGAGACCTTCATGCCTCTTGACCTATACATCAACCTCTACAAGAGTGTCTCTTTAGGAAGAATTCCCTTACATTATTAAAACTGTTCAGTATTGAAGGCTTTGGTAGCTTATGTTCAGGAAAGTGCTTAAGCAAGTACACATTGTCCAGATTTCTTGGGCATGCAGTTTTGAAATTTTAGGGGGGGAGGGGGGGTAAATCAACATGGTTTACTCCTTGAGCTGTTTCAGTGTGTATCAGTATTCCTGCTTCTAATACTGGATGAAAGCAGGAAGCACAGATGCTTGCAAAACCGGGGATCAGCAAGGGAAATGTGGAAATTAATTGCTCAGAGCTTGTAGGTGAACTGAGGCTGTGCTCAAACCCCATGACAATTGGTTGATATTTAAATCCCAAGTGTAACATACATATGGTTCTTGGGATTTTTTTTTCACTGGAGTAAAAACAGCAGTGCATCCAAGGGGCAGTTGTAAACTTCAATGCCATTATTAAGAGAAAGCTCTTGACTTCAATAAAAATCAAGCAACTTTGTGTAAGGTATTCCTAAGAATTACATTGATTTCACAACAGGTTTATAATTTGGCCTTAACCTGCAGCCATCAGCGTGGCTTCTCTTCAAATGTGCATCTTGTAATTCCCAAACACCTTCAATAAGGTAACTGGCAACCTAACCTGTGAAGAGAAGAGAAATAGAAAATTCTGCTCATAAAATAAAATTAAAACATAATTTGAAACAGATTTAAGTATATGCAAGTTGCAACAGATTCCCTTAGGCACATAAAACCTGTGTGCTTACAACAAGAGATAACTCAAACTGATGTTCAATTTGCCAGTTTATTGCAATGGTAGTATTTTGACTTGTATTAAAGAGTCTTGACTGATGACCTCTCTAATTCGTTCAGTGCAAATGTTTTCTTTCAACAGCAAACACTATTTTTTTTTTTAACTAGATACTTATTTGAGAGTAAAATCTATCATGGCCTGTGCAGACAATCCAGATTTTTAATTGTATTAAGGGTTTTTGGAATCTGCTAGACAGTGCCTGAGAGCATTTGGTGATTTGATCCATTGATTAACCTGGAAACACGCTTGTTTCACAGGCTTGGTTCTAAAGAGTTGTTGGCTCTTCTTCCAAATAGAATTTGCCAAAAAGCAATTACTAGCAAAGAGGCAGCAAAATTTGCCTTATGGATTTTAAATCCACTTTCTCCTTTAATGTACCAGGAATCTGAGCATGCTGCCTCCTGCTTCTTATCAGCTAAATATTTGCAGTGACACCAGAAAATGCAACTGTGAATTATGCAATAGTTCATTAGAAGTCGTCATACGGGGAGCATCTCTAAAAGCAAATGGTGCCAAGCCAGCATTTAAAGCTATTCATCAACTCTGGATTTAATAACTACCTTATTTATATCCCACATGCTAGGAAAAATATTGTAATTGGGATGGATTATATAAAACATGAGGAATGGAATAATTGATGGAATAATTAAAAAACCGCCAGTCTGCTTCGTTTCTAAGATATTTGTTTGAGACTGGTTGATTCGGTGGTAACAATGGAATACCATTAGTGTCCAATTCCTTTTGCTTTTCTAGGTGACATCAGTGTTCAGGAGTGAGCTTTTTTAATGGAGGAGAGTGCTGGAAGATATTTCCTTCTGTCTCACCTGTAGGTGACAAGGGGCCTGCCCAGCTTCCTCCAGGTTTTTGTCCCTGAGTGCCCATCCCAGAGGCTGGTTTGCAGCAGGGCAGCTCACAACACATGCACCCCACCCCTTAAAACTCTCTGAGAGTATCTGTGCAGCAAAGAAGGACATGAAGGTGATGCCCTGACTTCCTTTCACACTGCCTGACTGCCAGTGAGCCCTCATCTGTCAGCACTAATCAGCCCCAAAACAAAGGGGAATTCAGTGTGTTAAGACTTGCACAGGTATCTGATGCAATCTGAAAGGGAGACAGACCTGCTGCATTACCTAACATGTCTAAATGAATGTCCCATAACCCATATTTTTGTGCTGGGGAGCTGCTGATTGCACTAGCTGTTCATGACTTACACCTCTACACCTCCAGGTCATAATCTAGCAAGTGAAGGCCTTTTTAATCTGACATATTTAATATACGTGCTTCTTATTTAAGGATATCAAGAACACTGAGAGGTGTTCGAGCAAAGGGGGACTTGTGTGGGGAGGAACCTTGCACCATCAGGATCCTTTGTCTTGCAAAAGTTCTCATGCAGGTTTTCAGTACAAACAATAACCATATCTTCATTTTGAGTAGCACCTTAAGAGGGAAAAGATTTTTTTATAACTTAAAATAAAACTAATTAAAATGCATTACACATTTTAATGGTTTTCTTGGTATTATTTTTATTATTATCTTGAAGAGGAGAATGGATATAGCAGATTAAAATATATAAATAGCCCACCTCCACCAAAAAAAAAAAAACCTAAAAAAAAACCAAAAAACACAAAACAAAGCAAAACAAAAAAACCCCAACCAACAAACCAATTCCCAAATCTCACATGTGGAGATACATGAATATGTATCATGGATACATGGATATGTGGATACATGGCTATGCAATAAAACACTTAACACACTCACTGACCCCTTAGTAATATGCTTGTCAAAACCCTACACTTTGTAATGTACCTATCTGGAATCAACTCTTCACTTTTTTTGTTGTAGGCAGAGTATTCAAAAAAAAACCCAACAAATTAGATATTTGATCCTGGAGACAAAAAAGCAGACAAAGTAATGTGTGTGCACATTACAATTATATTATCAAGGCTTTCTGTAATGTTATTATAGGCTGTTCCAAGTTACCATGTATGAAAACAAACCACACTGATTCCAAGCCCCAAAATGAGAGAAGTTAGAGAAATATAATCAGTGCAGCTGTGGCAACAATACTATTGTTAAAGTACAGGAAGATTTTATAAACAGTGAGTAAGAAGTCAAGAAGGAAATAGTTGTAGACAAAATCATTGCTAGAAAACATGAAAGCAACTCTTTCTTTCCCATCCCATCCCCTCTCCACCCTGTGAAAAGATCATCCATGGAAGGGGAAAAAAGGGTGAGGTTGAGGGTGGTGTCTCACAGAAGGCCATAACACACAAAAAAATATGTGTACTTTTTTCTCTTGGAAGAAGATGAGGGGAAAAAAAAGAGCCTGGAATTTCTTTTGGAACATATACTGTACTTTCAGGTGCCATCTGTGGACCATGAAAAAAACTCAATTTTAAAACAAGAATAAAAGAGGTAAAGGACAATCCATCACAGCCATTGCCTGCAGCACGACACAGATGTTCCCAAGCAGGTTTGGAATAGCTCTGCTGTGAGCACTGGTGGCACTTTTCTGCCAGTAATGTGTAACAGGGGGCAGCAAATATTTCAACAAACACTAATTTATCTTGCCCCTTATTGACAAAACTGCAGATGCCTTAGCAAAGAAAAACAAACGCCACTGAGTCAACAGCTGTGCTTTGCAGTGGTTTCCATCCACTTTGCTTTGGCACTGTGTGAAGAACCTCAGTGGTGTTGCTCCTGCTTTACATCACTGCACAAGAACCACTCATAGTCTGATCCTTTGATAAATCACATTTCAAAAGAAATTGATGGTGCAACTCCCCTCAGCATGAGAGGCCAGGCTTCAACCCCCACATTTTTAACAGCTTCTATGAGGCTTCAGTGGTGTGGTAGAAGAAACCAAAGAGATTAAACTTGAGTAGTGTATCATCTATATATACATTAAAAAAAAGGTAACTTTCTCTCTGTAGGAAAATTTACTTAATAGGAACTGCATATATATGAATGGTGAGAGCAGCGTTCCCTGATATTACCAAAACTAAAGGTATACAGTAGGACAGTCTAGACAATTTTCACCTTCCCGTTTTTAACAGTGTTTGGATTATATACTCAGTTTAAAGCAGTTCTAGACTGAGGCTGGGGAGTATGGCAGAGCTGCCTTTCTTCTCTGCCAAGACAAAAGATTTTCACCATTTCTTTGGAAGTTTAGAGTCTATTAAGCAGCAATATAACATTCACATTTTGGAAAAATAGGGTTCTTGTGAACTGTCAGGAACCATAACGTGACTTCCTGGTAATTATTTCCATGATATTAAGTTATTCTCTTTTGAGGTTTGCTTAAAATATATGTATTTGGTGGAGCTAGGGAAGTTTATTGAGCAAATGTGCATCCTGATGAGTGACAATGACATTTTAAAAGAGCTGTGACTGTTTCTTCAGATCACTTTGATATGATGCAGATATTCCAGGCCAGATCTTTGAGGGGAGATGTGCAATGTCAATTCAACTCTGGAAATTGGAAGGCTCAGTGGAACTCAGTCCCATAGACAGTAGGAATTCTCCCTAAAGATTACTGTATCTCTTAGCAATAAAGATGATACCATCACTCCTATCTCACATCTTATCTTTTTCAGAACCAGGTTACTTTCCCTTAGCCCTCCCCACCAGTTTAACAATTACCCAAAAATAATTTCAGCCCTTTTTGACTGCACTTTCTCTGTAGTACCTTCAGCATGTTCTCTGTCTTCTCCCTGCCAAAAACACTTCCTGTCCCCCAGACACAGAGAGCTGGCAGTGAGGAGCCGGGTCAGCTGTGCGAGGTTTCCATGGAAGCAGTTAAGGTTTCCTGGCAGCGGGAAGGCAGACACTGTGGGATGTGATGGGACTCACTTCACACAGAGTTTTGACCTCATCCAGTCTCTGAAAGTGCTCCTTGACCTCCAGCCCAGCATCTCCACTGCTGCTACTGCCCAGAACACAGAGTTCCCAGACAGACCAGGTGTGCAGTGAGTTCTGGGCCTCCCTCTGGTACCGGAAATTGGTTGGGATTCATCAGAATCCCAGAGCAACAATTAATGCTACTAATTTTTCTGACAGGAATCTAAAATGGCTTAGAGCCAGTCATAGCATCAATAGAGTTGCTGCCAACTACTAAAAACAAGCAAGTGAACCATAATTTACTAGCATTCCTGACTCTTTTTCTGAATTAGATTAGTGCATTTTGAGAGTTTTCAGAAAACATTTGAAAGAATTCAGCTGGACGAGGAACAAGAATTGTTTCACTGACATAATTTATTGGGATTTTTAAAGCACTTTTGACAATATACCTCACAAGAGGCTAGTAAGGAAACTGAGAGGTTGTGAGGTGGGAGTTGTAATTGTGTGTTGATCACAAGCTAGCTGGAAGAGAACAGAATGGAATAAAAAGCTCAGTCTTCAATATGGCACTGGTTAGCAGCAGAGCACTGACAGATCTTCAATATATTCATGGCTGTCCTGGAAAAGGCCTTAATCAGCATGGTGGCATGATTTGCCATGGAAATGTTTTTATCAAGGAACAATTATTTAACTGAGCAGTTATTTAAGTCAGTCAAGACAAACCTAGGCAATTAGGTAGCACAATGGCAGAGGAAGTTCATGATGGAAAATTCAAAATAAGGTGTGTTGGAAGGATATTACTAACACACATTGTTAAATTTTGAACTAACACTAACCACCCAAGAAAATGACCTGTATGTCACCTTGGAGAGCTTAATAAAAACATCTGCTTAATACGGAAAGGCAATCAAAAGCAAATGAAAAGAGAAAGGGGTGGGGTCCCACTGAACCTGCTCTGGCCAAGCCTGCCCAGGATGTGCAGTAAATGGGGACATGTTCTCACTCTGCTGAGCAATTTCAGGATGAGCTGGCCGCTCCCCCAGAGGAGAAGAAAACATTGAGTACCTTTGACATCGCTTCCCCTTCTCTGCCCCCAGCTCTCTCCAAAAGGCCTTCCTCTGGCTGCAGAGCAGCTGTTCCCAGGCTTTTTGCTGTTGGAAAGAAGCTGAGTTCATAAAGCAAGCCCACCGAAATGCAATCATTTAGCAACATACAGGATTTCAAAACAGATGAATAACACCCTATTCACTTCAAAATAATAACAGAAAAATCAAGTAAGCAGAGTTTTTCAAGGCAATTGTGTTGAAAATTGGTCTGAATGCAAGGGCTAATGTTCCCAAATATGAGACCAAGATTTCTTTTTTTTTTAAATTCCATTACTCAGTAGTGTGTAAGCTCAAAAGCTGTGAATACTTACTATGTTGTGATGAAGAAAGATGTCCACCACAGGGCGACAGGGCTCATGAACTTCTGAAAGCCTAAATTAAAAACATCAAGCACCCACAATACCCAATTAATCACCAGGTTTTGTCTGTGGGAGTTCTTTGCACCTCCTTATAAGCATAATCCCATAATGGCAAGATATTCTATTGCCTCAAACTTACACGCTATTATTCTGCATGTAAAATCTCATTCTCTTTGCAGGGAAGGTGGGGACTAGAAGGACTGATAGAACCAGTCCTGCTCAAACTTCTAGCATGAGGCAGAGATCAAACTTTGATTATATCTAGTTGAGAATGCATTTTTACTCCACTTCACAGCACACTAAGTGTCCTGTACATGTCTGAAAACAGATAAGCCAAAATAATGCTGACTGGAGGTAAAACAAGAAAGCAGCTGATCAAAATGCATAGAGGGGAGAAAAAAATCCCAAGCAACCTAAACCCCAGAATTATCTATTTATAGAAACTGTGGGAAACAGGGATGTACTGGAATGAGAACCAGTGGCCACATTCATTTGCCAGGATTGCTTTGTGCTAGCCATATAGGTCAGGTTTAGGTAACCTGAAGGCACATTTCAAAACATTTTGTTCCTTTAGTAAGGAAAGGCAGGGAGAGGGAAGGAGGATGCTTGAATACACGGTGAAGAGAAGAAGAGGAGTTAAGTCGTGGAAGACTGGAGGAGGGAATAATACTGAACTGGCATTTGACAGGAAGGTCATATCGTGGGAGATATTGGTGAGGTCTGGGCACAGGAGAGGAAGGGATTGATAAGCAGTCATTCCCATCAACCTGGAACTGGAACTGCCTGAAATTCCAACTAAAGGAAAGCTGAGCCTAGACATTCCCAGTGTGCTGGATGTACACAAGCATGAGTGAGAGAGAAAGAGCTGGACAACTGTCCAGTGAATATCTGCTGGCTCTCTCAGTAGCTGTACAAAGAAAGTCAATCTGGATCAAAAAAAAACTCCCAGGGGGAAGCAAAGAGACTGGTCCTGAATGGAATCAGGATTTATCAGGCATCATATTCTTACTTTGGCAGAAAAAATAAAAGTATCATTTCTGTTTATGCTGGTTCACCTAGACAATGGTTAGTCATCCTGCAATCAATCACTCTGTCAGTTCATGTAGGGCAAAACAGTACAGTGCATTTGGGTTCCAATCCTGCTGACATTTCACATGCTGCCAGAATACAGTACTTTTTTCCAGTTCATTTCTTTAAAATTTAAGAAGAAATAAAACATTACATGGCAATTATGCACTATGGTCATAATGTCAACTGTTAACATTTATGAAAAGCCCAAACTAGAATTATTTATGCAACCTCCATTTGGCCACCATATACAGGGTTGCAATATCATATTTAATTACATAGTTGAAGAGTTATTTATACACAAGATCCCAGTTTTTTTTTCAGTATAATGAAGGAAACTTTAGCTACAGCAGAAGTCCAAGGCAAAGGGAGTCATAAGGCAGAGAACACAGTTTAAGAGAATGTCCTAATGACTATCAGATACCAGCCTGGAGGATTCTCTTCTAGACTCTGGTACTTCCCATGTAATATCAGACAGCTGACTTAAATTTGTCTTTCCCAGATGATCTGCAAGTAAGTTCTATATTTTTTAGGTGTCTGCTTGGTTTATAGAAATGCCTGCAGCTCAAGACCACATTGGGTATGTATGGGACTTGTGCTCTGAGCACGCCAAGTAGTAGATAGTACTGAAAAGATCGATTTCTAGGCATGCAAGATCCAACCCACAATCAGTGAAAACTTCTGACCTCGAGACCTTTGTGCTTCTTTACCCATAATACTGTGTTCCATGAGACTATCTTGTGAAAATTATGTGAAGCATTCATAAAGTGTAGGCATGAATATTAAACAAAATAGGCCAGGGAGAAAGGAACAATTCTGAGTTTACATCAGGGATCCAAGGTCTTGCAATAAACAGGGCACTAAATCACATGCTGAAGAAAACCCTGTATTAAAGATGCCTGTTCATTAACTAAAGTCTCTCCACCCTCTGTCCTCAATGAGACAGAGGTTCCCTGGAGAAAATAAAAAACAGTATGGTCTTTAATCTCACAATCTCAATGGATATAAAAAAGGTGACACAAAATTCTGACAGTCTAAGTACCTTATGATTTCATCATACTATAAAAACTTTTAAGGCTTTTAACTCAATTTTACCTATGTGTGATGAGATGCAAAAACTGTTCTTTTGCTACAAAGAAAGATGGACACAATGTTGAGTGACTTGATTAACTATCAACCTATTATTTGCATCCTATTTTACATTAAAATCACATCAAAACCCATGGCAAAGAAAATTCCCAAAGATCTCTCTATGTCAGAGCCCCATGATCCTTCTCAGTCCCTTTATTTGTGCAGGTACGGGATGGAAATTGCATTGGTTCCATCAGTCTGAGACTGAATTATGACTTCATGGCTATGGTAACACTGCAAGGCTTCTCTGCCACATTTCACTGGCTTTCATATTACACAACAGTGGTGAACATTGCTTTTGAATTGCTATTTTCTCCCCGAATTTGCTCTTCCAAGAACATCTCATGCAAAATTCATTTCCTTTGCCTGAAGGCTCTCTGAGGAGGGACTACACTGGAGATCTGCATTGTCATCTCTCCTGTCCAATGTGTATTTGAGACTGTTGGGTGAGAGGGAGCTACCTAGGATCCAGGTATTGTTTCTAGGGTGTTATCACAATTGTATCACTCCTCCAACCATCAGAGCAGTAGTGCCTTGCCAAAAGTCTGGGCAAATTGCAGAAGGGTGAAATCTGCTGATGCATCCAGTGCAACAGGGATTAAATTGATGGCATGGTTGGGCATTGCAGCTGAATTGTAAAACCCATAAATCTTTCATTGTTTCACTGTTTCTTACTTTTGCAAAACTGTGGTTTTGATGGGTAGCAGCTGCGCTCTGATCAGAGAGCAGAAGCTACCAAAATGCAGTATTGCCTATGCTTGGAACATTAACTGTGGAATTTTGTGTTAGGATCCTTGTTTTTATACTTCAGAACTGGACTACCTCAAAGTAAACTACACTGGGTGCAATCCAAAATCCTACAAAACGCAGTACCAAAGGAAGCTCTGCAGCTGTTAGCAGATCAATATATGCCCCCAGTGCTCCTTGCTGTGGAATGCTTCCTAGCTGGAATATAAGAACTTGATTTTGGCTGTAAGGTGTTGGTTGTGAGTCCCGAGGGCCTGGGTTCTCATGGCCTGAGTAGACACACTGTGTGTTTTGGCCCAAGTCACCAAAGGCTGTCTCAGTGGAAATACCCTTGGAAAATCTCTCTCAACTTGAAGGACAGCAGGTCACTCACAGAGTATCCCTCAGCTTGGGAAGGACCCGCTCTCCTCTCCTCCTGACCCCCACTGCATGTCAGAAGTACCTAGCTGACTGCCACAGGAGTGGGGTTTTGAGGGAGATTTGGGATGATATTCCTATGATATATGGCAAGGATAGCCAGAGGATTCACAGCCTTCCTCTTGTGCTTTCCTGTGAGTCTCATTAAACACAAATGTTGAAGATACCTGGGACACAGAAGGTGCCTGGCCTGTGCCACTATGTGAGTGTCCGCGGGCAAAGGGAAATGCAAAACCAGCTTCAGATTGCAACTCCAAGAATTTTAAAAAAAAAAAAAAAAAAAAGGTGAAGGAAATCCTTCTGTAGGGAGAGAACACCATCACAGAGATGTTTTTTATTTCTGTCATACTATTCTTTGGACCAATAAAACCCTGCAAACTTATGAGAATCTGCACTTGTTATTTCATCACTTATGAGCAATGTAGCAATTCCAAACTCATGTTTATAAAACTGTTACATCATTTCAACATCTGTTTCCAATATATGTGAGAGCTGGGCTTATCTTTGTTGTCTGCTTCAGTCTGGCGGTTTTATTTGGGATTTAAATCCTCTTTGAATGCACTGTTCTGTTGATCTGGAATTTTGGACCAATCCAAAAAAGCCCAAGTGGAAATTATAGATCCTTATGTTACATAAATGTCTTTCTGAACTTTTTAAAGTTCATTACACTGATGGACCAGAATATTCAATTATTGTCCTTCCTATCACTTTTTTCTTCAACTATTTTCCTCTATTATGATTATAGAGTCAGAATCCATTATATGATGGCTGAGTAAGTTGTCCTGGCTATATTTCACACAACCCTATGAACCATCTAGTTTAAACCTAAGTCTGCCACTTTCTATGGAATAATTTCAAAATATATAATAATATGTGGCAAAAATTAACGCAGGGTAGATGATTTGAGGTAAATTGAACAGGCCTGGTCATGTGAAATTTTACACTACTGGAAGTTAAAAGATAAAAAGCAATTTTTTACTGACCGTTTTCACCATGCAGACAGTTATTATTTCCAAAAATGGTCAAAAATTGCATTAATTTTGGAACTAGTTTTCCCTACCCCAAGTAAAGTTTTCATATAACATATTCATAAGGGTATATTCTTCCTTTCCTATCCCCATCCTTTCTGTTTTTCCTTACTAGCCACACTGTTACTGTGTTTGCCAGATTAGCTGTGCTCATCACCTTTATGGGACAAATAAGGAGAAAGGAAATAGAGTTTGCTTCAACATGACTTGTGCCTGCCAGCACAAATATAGGCCTGAGATTGGAAAGACAATTTATTTCATTTTTTTAAGTCAGTCAAAGATTGCCAACATATGAATTGATGGAAGTTGCATGAGAAGCTCCAAAAAGGGGATGACCAGAGACAAAAGGAATAAGAGTGAATTTGATTTAAATTACTGTAATACACTGACACAACTACTTTTGTAACAACTTGGGATGAGTTCTGACAGCTTTTCCTAGTTTTTATTCACTCATTATTCAGGCAAAACTCCCACTAACTTCTCTCCCACGGTCTGACTAATATTTATGTACATTATCTCTATTTCACCTTGTTATGGATCACACAGATCTTACTCATTTAGCTTCGGGAGACAAGTATTTCACACTCTGAGACAGGCAGAGCTGTTACAGTCTAAACATGAAAAAGGATTAGAAACATCATAACACTCATTACTGCTTCTCTGTGCAGCTTTATGCTCCCTTACGTAAAAATCTTTCTTTTCAGATGCAAAACTGCTTTCATTATACCACTCTGACAAATAAGTATGTAGCCATATGATGGCAGCAATATGCTTAAATATGTGGATTCCAACATTTAATATGTTTTACTTGTCCAAAAAAGGAAGATACAACTCAAACCAGTGTTCTGGAGAGGAAGACACAGCAGTCAAGCATCACATTCAGACTGAAGCTGTCTCAGTTTTTGACTACAAAATAAAGATTTGCTACAATTTTTGCTGCTGAGTACAATTCTAACGAATCCAGTCATTGTTCTCCTTAAATGCAGAAGAAGCATCTGACAAAACAATCTGCCTTAGCATGGTACACGTACTGGATGACATGGAATTACCTATGCACTCATCACTCCACAGTAACCAAAGGAAGATTAAAAAGTGCAACAGTACCAAAATGAGGTCTAGAGGGAAGATGCTGGAAATTTAAACTTTCATTGGTTGATCTAAATTTCTCCAAAATAGATCTTTTAGCAGGTGATGAAATTGAATGAACACTAAATACAAGCCAAAATGGAAAAGAGATTTCATAAAAGTACCATGCTTGATAAATTATTCAAATTATTTCCCAAAGAATTCTTAAATTCTCAAAAAGATGGTGTAAAAACAGTGGTATGTAAAAACTTCATGGACATACAATCATGCCTATAAGGCTTGGATAAATAATTACAGCATTGTCAAAGAACAACTTTCTTTGTCATTTCCTGGGTTTTCTCATCTTGTGATCACTGGCTTCCTCAGGAGATCATGCTATCTAGCCTGTACAAGAGAGCTCTTTTAAGACTAAACGTACAAAAAAAAAAGGGAGGTAAGATCTGGAAGGATAAGGGGACACTGGAAATACATTCCCTTAACTCTCTGGTAGTAATTTACACTAATATTTTTCCCAAGGACAGCTCCACTGAAAATTTATTGAACACATATTTCTAGCCAGTGAATTTGAACTCCTCTGATTCCAGGGGGAGAAATGCTTCATGGAAAGGAAGTGGCATGCCTACAGCCTGGACAGTAAGAGACTCTTTAGATAAATACAGATAGATCCAAACAAAACTTGAGGTCCCTCTAGACTTCAGTTCAGAAGAAAGGTTAGAGAAAATCAGAAACTTACAGGTCAGTTCCCCTCTAGTACCTGCTGTGTAATTCCAAATAGACCTAAAGGGGTATAATAGTGCTT
The DNA here is from genome assembly GCA_013399945.1 of Ploceus nigricollis. NCBI lineage: Eukaryota > Metazoa > Chordata > Aves > Passeriformes > Ploceidae > Ploceus > Ploceus nigricollis. The sequence goes on along the minus strand of VXBC01000514.1, from coordinate 262,045 downwards.
AAACAACTTGAAGGAAATTGGATAACACAATTTTACATCTCTTCTTCTTTATTTTAATTGCTCTCTCAGCTTTTTTTCCCTAATCCTTTTGTTTGTGCTGTTATTAAACAAGGAAGATTATTCAGAAACAAACCAAAACAAAATAAAACATATTTTCACTGATTTGATTTCTTGTTAGTGGAAAGAAGCATTTTTTAATTCAACAGATTAAACATATAACAATAGATTTTAATATTTTAAGAATGTTAAAGCACAGTCTCTTATCAAGGGATCCAAATAATTTCTGGAAACAGCTTTTTGGTAGGAGATGATATATGTAGAAAATTAGGGTGTTTTAAAAAACAACAAATATCCATTTGGTTTGTGTGTGTCTGTGAATTAAGAACACAAAACACAATTCTTTCTTTTTAACAAATGGTTTCTTACAGATCATTTTGAGGGTCCACCTGCATTGTCTACTTTCATAGCTATGAAAAGAAATATAATTCATAATGAAATAGAGAACAGGAAAACTTTGTACCTTAATAGAAACAATTAAAATCCAAAAAATATTTATGTATTTATCAGCAACTGAGCTCTGGTATCTACTGAATGCTAAAGATATCATGCTATTAACCGTAATGTGATTTTATTTTTAAAAAAGTAGCAACTTTTAGAGAATATCAATTCTTTTCAGTGAACCTTTCAAAATTTAAGTATTTGTACAGGTTTTAGAAATTAATGTTTACTATCAATGGGAGTTCACAGGCAAACAGAAAATCAGTTAAGTCCAGTAAAAAGTTCTTGTTCCATTAACCTCTCCCACATTAATATTCTTTTATATAAGAAAGGGAGGTATGTCATGTTTTTAATCTCCCATTCTCACACTATTTAGTGGTTTGATCCTGCAAGCTGCAGCTCCAAAGATCAGATCTTTCTGAATGAGCTACATTTGTGTAGAAAAAGTATCTTGAAAGAAATGTGGCCTTACAGATTCATTCCCCAGTTATCCCTAAACCTCACCTATCACCATCCTAACCACATTTTCAGGTTAAAAAAACAAAACAAACTGTAATCTGCACTTAGGGAATTTCTTGTAATTTTCACAATCTGTTTTATTCATAACTCAGGGCTACCGGCATGAGAAGTGTCTGATCAACAAGTGCTTTATCAGAGAATACCTTGAACCAAAGCTGAAGGCAGGACTGGAGAACCTGCAGGGAACCCAGGTGTCTGTAGTCTAGCTGACTACCAGTCACCTTTGATCGACAAATAATACTTCCAGCTTCTCCAAATCTTCACCTTTGGCCATTAGAAATCACAGAAATGACCCACGGACATTGTTGTCCTTTGGATCACATCTCAAATGTAAGGAAAATCTGTTTAAACAGGTGGCAGTAGTACCATGAGAACTGAAAAATACCTATATAACAATGAATCATAATTTTAAAGGGTTAAGATTTTAGCTGAGGGTTAGAACCAATTCATATTGAAGTAAGATACACCAATAATAAGTTAATGATTATGAGATGCTTAAGCTAAAGCTAATTGTTATATTATGAGCTCATTTGCAGAAGGAAGTGGAGCAAGTGAACCATTATAGGAACATATTGAAACCAGTAGAACAATGGCCAGCACCTGGACTCCATGTCAATCCATCATGAAGCAGGGGGCCTTGGATCCTGCCAGAGAGTCATAGAGACCTGATGAAGACTTTCCTGACTTCATCCCTGGGACCACTGACCCAGTTAGAGACCACCGACCCAATTCAAGAGGAGAATTGCACACACATGAAGGACTAATAACCTCATTTTAATACAAAGCAGGCATGGGAGGTGCTGGGGTTGTGCATATGTATTATTTTGGGAAATAAATAGAAGGCAAAAATCCTTGTGCAGCGCAGTGACGCATTTTGGGAACAACCCCCCCGTGCCACCCGCCGGCATAACAAACATACCACTTTCTAACTCTGACTAGTTAGAGAGTCTTTGTCCCTGATTTTCAGTTCTAATGATTCAACAAGGTATAGCAATTTCACTGACACATTACCAAATGTATACCTCCACACAACTAAGACTTAATGGGTGCTTCCACTATATTCAAATTTTCCCTGTATGTTTTGACCTTTTCTCCTCAGAATATTGCTTCTAATTTTCAGTCATTTGCCATACGAGATGAAATCCACACACAGTTCATAGAAAACTAAAATAGAGTTTCTGCTGCTTCTGTTTTCATTTTATTTAGGTTTATTTTTCTAAACCACATGTTACCTTATACCTTGCCAATGTAACTGGTTTGGAAATAATGTATTAATTTAAACAATGTTTGTTTGAAGGAACTCTCTGATAGCTTTCAGCTGGCTAAACACACTTAGATAGCATCCTGTTGATTTCTGAGACAGAAGTGAAAGGCTGATCTGCTTACCATGCGACAGCTTTGATGCAATATCCTTACAATATATGAGTACTTACACTTCTATATTCCTGGTGGTAGCTTTTTCTCAGGAGTCCTTCAAGTGCCAAAGTTCATGCAGTTCATGTTTATATTCAATTAAAAGCCCAACTAAAATATTTGCAGACAAATGCTGCATTCTCAAGCTCTACGGAAGCCATTCAGACACATCTTCTACACAGATAACAGCATGGGCTAAATAGATAATTCCATGACAAATCACCTCTACTGCTGTTTATTTTGGTAGAAAGTAGTTGCTAAATTTGTTTTCATGCATCCAAAATGAAATGTAACTTGATAACACTTCTACTGAAAACACAAAACGGGTTCAGAAAAGGAAACTGAAATTCAGATTTGTTTTAAAACATTTCACAAACTGACTGATTATTTTGTTTTCCAGAAGAAACAAAAATCTAAATGTGCCATGTGCAAAATGGAATGAAATTCAGTGTGTTTCTAGAATGAACTTGAAATACTAGTACTTAAATATAATGATTCATAACCATGTTTTGATAGTGCTTTTCTCTTTTACTGCTCTCTGAAAGCCTTGTAGGAGCAATCAAGCAAAGCAATTATAAACAAATAATGTTAAATGCAGTATATCTCTTTTTAGCATAAGAATATTTCCCTTCCAACTGAAAAAAAATGACGCTATTTTACTAGTGTTGTGGCAAAATATTTTATTATCTACTTTAATTAAGCTGAAAACCCCTGAAGTTTACTTAGAGAATGGTCCAACAATATAAAATATCTTTATTATGGCACACCCATACCCACACATTAAATGTTTCCTTTTCTAGCTGTCTATGAGAATGGCATTGACTTAAAAGTAATTTGCAAGGGAAAGACACAGTAAATAATGTCGTGAACTTGAGGTAGATATAATCATTATTATTACAGCACCATGTCATTTACTGCTAAACCACCAATGGTTCAGGCTGATCAGGGCAGCATAATCAGATGATCATTATTAACCATTAATTATCATAATTAGTAATTAATCATTAATAATATCCGAGTTCCATGATGGTAAGACAAAACAAGTATAGAAAAACAGCATCCGCCACTTGCCTGTCTCACAAACGCCTTGCTCTATTTATTGTCTTTACACAGAAGAAGAGCATCTTTTGTGGGATTGTGGGCAGGATATTTGCTTTTCTGTGAAGGAAAAGGCCTCTTTCAACTACCCAGCTTTAAAAACAAAAACAAAAACGAGAAAAAAAAAAAGTAAAATTAAATATAAGTAAAAATACAGAACATTAATAGTTTCAAGATTCTCCAGTTTCAGTAGAGTAAGTTATTCCCCATTTCTGGAACCCATAAGCACTTTCCCACTAAAACCCCTGCCTTTGAATGTTATTTGGAAAGGTCCATGGTATGATTATTGATAGTTCCCTTCCTTTCAAATCCCTGATTAGAAGCCATGACTGCCACTGCCAGTCTGTCACAACCAGACACTGTCTACACATCATTCATGGGGGTTTTCTTCTCTCATTTCATATTTGCTGCACAAAAGAATCATAACTGGCAGTGTTGATGTAAGTCTTAACATTTGTTCCAAAAGAATGTACTTAATGAATGTGCTTTTTTTAAAAAAAAAAAAGTAAATCTTGACTTCAGTCAAACCTCAGGATATTTGCTGGAGTAAAGCCAAAACCAACCCACCCTAAACAAAATGGAATCCCTGAGAATGAATCCATTCCCAAAACTAAGAACAGGTTTGGTCCTGTGTTCCTGAAGCTGGATAGATTCTATCAGTACCATATAATTACTCTTATGGCTTCTTACAATGCCTGCTAGAACAGAGCAGTAGACCTGAAATGTGTCAGTGGACTTCAGAATGACAGCTGTCTCCTGAATAAAGGATGTTTTCTGTCAGCAGGCCCTGCAGCAGGGCATAAAATTCCCTGGTTCCTCGGGATAGACCTGCACTGCTATGTGTGCACAATCTCAAGCTTAAAATGTAGTTTCTGCAACAGCTTTATTGTCTATGTGTAAATGCATGTTCAGATTTAGCTTCAGCAAATACCACCATGCTCACTGGCTGGAAACTCTGTGCTGGAGAAGGAACACAATCAGAGGATTGGGATCTGATTTATGATTCAGCTCTATCGTTACAGAAAGCAATGGTCATGGCTGAATTTGTCCTGGCTCCAGTCCTCCAAAAACCATATCAGCTTGCCACGTCCTTCCACCATGACTCAATAGCAACATAATCTCAGAATTCTATTAAAAATCTGTTAGGCATGAAACACACTTGTGCCTCCTGAGGGAGTCTTTATGGGATTACGTAGCTCTTACATGAAGCAGGTTAGTGAATTACAATATAGAAGAGAATTATGTGAGCCTAGGAGAAAAATTAAACTTCTGAAAATATTTAAAGGAAGAAAAAGTTTTCCTCTAACCACCAAACAAAGAAGGCCACAGAGGGAATATGATTCTGATCTGGATGCAACAGGAGAATACAATACAAGATTAAAAAATGAAGAATTTAATATTTGCTCATACAGATCCTCAATATCAACCAGCCCTGCAGGGACACACATGCCTGTTCCATGGAAAGCAGGGTGGATATAACCTTCATGATTTAATTTTTGAGCCTCTTTAATTCAATAGCAGGACCGCAAGTGAAATAGGTAAGTTAGGCCATATCCCCCACAACGCACTGAAGGTGTGGGACCACAGGGCATCGGACCCTAACAAGGTGGATTTTGGAAATCCCACTGCCACAGCTGTGGATCCTACACACGCCTCAGTTGCAGACCGTCACTGCAGGTCCTGTACAACAAACCCTCTTGACTGCACAAGTGTAATGCAGATGTTTGCAGTGGTGAGCACAGGTGTGAGGTCTGTCATGAAAGGTGCAGCACATATGGAAAAACTGGGGAATCCAAAATTCTAGTGAAAATTTTCTAAGTGTTTGATCCCAGGATGAGTAAACATAAGCTGTGGGGACAGTCTGTGCACAACTCTGGGGGCTGCACCTTTCAGATCTTTCATATCTCTGTGAAACACAAAAATATGGACATACTAGAAGGGCAAAGTACAAGAGAATTTGTATCATACTGTAGAAAACAGATATTTAAACAATTATTTGGTGAAAATTCTTATCCTACATATATTTCCTAATTTCCTTGGCATGACTGAAAATTAATTCTCTACAAACCTAGTTAGAATAGCGTGATAAATTAAAAGCCATCACAAAGTAAACCTGAGTGAATAGAAAATGTACATTGCCTGGGATATCACACCTTGCTTCATAAATAGGTGTACAAGCAATGTAGAAGAACATTACTGATGATGAACTTTAAAAAGTACAGGCACTTTTATGAGTGTGAACACATTCCCTGCAATGTCTGTGGAATGCGAAGGGTTAGGTGGAGGCAAGCCCTACAGCCTGTGAGGTCAATCTCACATGAGACACACATGCAAGTGTCATTTATGCGCTACAGAGCTCGCCAACACTTGCTGACTTCAGAAAGTATGTGCACAAAACCATGGGCAAGACTGAACAGCCACTTTGCAAACTGAAGTTTGTTCACAGAAATGCAAACACTTTTTGCAATCTGATTCTAATTAACAATAGAGTCATTCATTCATTCTCTAACAAATGAGCAGAAATCCCCTTCCTTTAGCAATACACAGACATTTGATAGTAACTGAGTATTTGAGGTGATTATGTGTTACAAGATCTGATTCTCTTGTATTTAAGACTCAAGTCTTGTTTCCATCTCAGCCATAGGCCACAAAACCGCTATGCTGGATTATTTGCTTTGGGGCATTGGAAGAAGAAATCTTCCACACACAGCTGCAAAGAAAGCAGTGTTTTGACACAATGAAGAGAACTTCAGGGTTGTCCTAATACTTAGCTCATAATCCACAGAACAGAAAAGTACCTGCTGAGTGTCAGCAGGAGCAGCTAGCACAGTCCTTTTTTATGGTCTGAGATCTCTCCCACATGAAACTTCCCAGTGAGTCCATTGATCCCAACTAATAAAACCAGATCTGTGAGGAAGCATCCCTCAAGCTGCTGGCAATACCCAGTTGCTAGTAAGCACTTGATGCAGCTATCAAGCTATTGCCACTTAAAAAAAAAACAAAACAAAACAAAACAAAACAAACCAAAACCAAAGAAAAAACTCTGCTGACCATTAAGCAAGTATTTTAATTGCAAAAGAAAAAGTAAAATGTTTGCTACACTAGAAACTAAGATTCCTGCCACAAGAACCTACTGTTGGCTAATGTTCAATTTGTTGTCCACCAGAACTCCCAGGTCTTTTCTAGCACAACTGCTTCTCCAAGACTCTTGTTTAAATCATAAAATCTTCAGGTTTGGAAATACATTTTTGCTTTCTTCACTCATGCAAACAATATACTGGTGTGATATTCCATTAGAATATGCTAATAAATAATGTTCTTTCTAATGCACATAGTGTACTAAAATGTGGATCAATGGATTAAGGTCAATATTCTCCTGAGTAATTTTGCCAGCATTCATCTATTTTTTTTAACATGTGGACACATTTCTTCATACATATTTTCAAAAACACAGATGTTTCCATTACTTTAAAGGTTTAACAATCTTTTGTGCAACTGTAAAGTGCAAATTTTGTTTCTATGCATTAGTTGTCTTACAAACATCTTGCAAGTGAACTGAGAGATTGTGACATTTCAGGCCATGCCAAGTGTTCAATACTTTCTCATAAATTCTAGATTGCCCAAAAGTAATTCTATGCAACTAATATGGCCCACGGCAGAGGGTTTGGAAATAAATGATCTTTAAGGTCCCTTCCAACCCAAACCATTTAATGATTCTATGATCTTAATGGGTACAAAACCACAAAACATTGGGACCGAACTTTCTGGTGCCATGAATTTATCTGCAGTGTTCCCAACAGGAATATTCCTTTACTCATTGTGAAATTAAAATTTTGGTTCATGAAAACCACCAGCAGTAGTGGCCATCACAATTTGCCCACTGAAATATCTCACCAGAAAGCAAACAATCAATTTTTTAATTGCTTGTTTTTGTAAAAATAATTGTCAAGCATTTCAAGTACCACTGGCAGATCATGAGTAGAGGTTAATTTCTAATGTTATGATGGCATCTTTTGAGGATTAGATGCAAGAATCTTAGTTTATAGCATAGTAAATATTTTACTTTTTCTTTTGCAATTAAAATAGCTGCTAAATGGTTAACAGGGTTTCAAGTTGGATGGGGTTTTTTGAAGTGGTAATATCTTGATAACTGCATCAACAGAAGATTTTCCCTCTAAAAACAGTAAGAGTTGCTAGCACTTAGAACCTGCTTAGCAATTTCTGGGTTTGCCCAAACAACTTTTTTAAAAAAAATAACCATTAAGGGTGTCTTTTTCTCTCATTTTCCCTGCGTGACAATGTAATTTATGAGTATGAAAAGTCTCCAATGCTACTTGTAATTCTTTGCTTGACAGGAGGTTTCTCTGATACACTTGCACATTAGCAAACATTTACCTATTTTCAATAAAAATATCTAATCAAACTATCTTTTTATGGTCTTAATTAAACTTTTGCATAGCAGCTTAACTACTTGGAAGTGTTTCAAATAGGAAAACTCTAGTATATGAATGAATAATCAGGATCAGAAGACTAATCACCTATTTGCTTGACAGTTATTACTATGATATTATCCCCCCCAAAAGGACCACGTGGTCAATCATTCTCCCTAAAATTTAGAGTGAAGAGATAGCAAAACATGTCTTCATTCAGGAAAAAGAAGTGGAACAGGAATACGTGTTCCTTTTAGCTCTGTAATTTCAAGCTTGATCTTTGACTATATGTAGACATGGATATCACGTTCCTGGCGGTGCAATGGCCTGGCACTGTCAGATTACTGCTGGAGAAAGGAATGGTCAGTCCCCTCTGACTGCCAGTGGAAGGAATGCCATTCCCTGGCTAAGAGCTGTCCAACAGTGATGGCTGCAGCCACTACTGCTGACAAAGTCCAGGTCTCACAAAAAGGTGCACACTTTTTATAACGAGAACTAATTGAGGGTTTTTTCCTTCCAGAACCTTTCTGGCTGTTTGCCTGAGTCTGTCTCAAACATAACAAATTCATAGGTGGTTATAAATAACTCCAGGATTGCATTCAGATGCTCAGTCTGAAGACTTTTAGGTCTTACCGCAAGCTATTTTTAACAGTGGATATTGAGACACTCATAAGGAATTACACGCTAATACGCTGAACAATCTGAGGCAGTACCTGGCTCCAGCAAGTTTGGTCAGAGAGGATTCCAGGACTGAATAATGTGGCACTGCATCTGGTTCAACTACTGTACTAGAGTCATGCTTTGCACAGTAGGACACACAATTCCAAGCAGCTGTTCCAAAACAATAATATTTGTCCCTCTTTGGGGCTCCAGCTCATTCCCTGAGTAACTGGAATAGTTGCTTATGCAAGTCCTCTGTAATATTTTACACCCACCTTTTTAGCTGTTGGATCATTTACCTGACATTTCTGAGACAATAGAAATTCTGAGATTCAGCTCTGGGTTTCCACAGCTTGGAGAAAACTGTGCCAGTTCCTGCTTAAGGGAAGTTCAGGATGGACTGCATGACTTCCTAGATTACCTAATGTCCGTTTCAAGTCATTACTACTAACAGCAAACTTATTATTATAAATTTTCTCAGTAATTTTAGCAAAATAATAATAAACAACCAAAATTCCTATGATAAAGCTCTATCTTTCAAATATAGGTACCCTGAGTAGAGGTACTAAATGTAAGGAAGTGACATGATTTAACTCTCTTATTTCTTGAGTTAGTCTCAACAAAACCGTGTCGATGGGATAAACCCAGTAATGCTGGACAACCTGTCATTTTCTTTTCAAGCATTTATTAAAAATTAAAATAAATGCAGAAGAAGAACAACACAGCAAAAACTTAAAAAGAGGACCAAAAGCTTTAGGAAAACTTTTTGTCCGTTGAATTTCTCTGCTACTGGACATTAACCCACAACATATGCTTAACTTCATGCATTTTGGCAACACTGTGGAGAAGATACTGATGATGTTATAAATAAAGTTGTGTTTCAATCCAGTCCATAGAAATCTTGAATACTGAAGCTCTAAGAAAGCCAAGTGTGAAAATAGAATTGTTTACAAGTGGCAATACTTTTGTCCTCCAAAACTATTTCTTTCGGGTAAAGTTTGGAGTTCTTACCCTCAATGTTGAGAGAATTTATGGACCTTGTTTGTCCACTCTTTCAAACACCCACAAAATACATGTACATTAGCTGCCAGCTGAAGAATCCAACCCTTCTTCTTGTTGGTGAAGTCTGGCTGATTTTAAGTGCCCCAAGTATGTTCATAATGGCTTTAAAAAGAACTACTTGGACATTTCCCTCACAGCTAAACCATTTTCCAAGCACTTGTGCAGTTTTCTGTGATTAACTAGGTGACCTCTTTGTGCCATATTGTTTACTCTGGAATTTCTGTAAACTCAAATATTTATTTATTTTGACATTAAATAAGGGAAGCTAAAATACTGTAGGAAAATACTACCTGAAGTAAGAGCACCGTTCATAATTGCTCTTGCAGATGTAAGCAAAAGCTGATTTAAAAATAATTGTTCTTGTGAACCAAAAATCTGTCTTAAACCTTTTAACATTATTTCAAAAAGATGTCTCCAGTGTAGCATTGCTGCTTATACAAATGCACTTAACATATAAATCAATTAAACCAGGAAGAAAAGGTAGCTGAAAAATAGATCACTGATTACAAATTCAAAAGTACTTCCACAGGATTTAAAAAACAGCAGGATCCAATATTTAAAACAAAAACACCCAACCCAGAAAAAAAACAAGTCACCAAGTACAGTGTTTATTTAGATGCACAAAAGCTGTGATAATTACAGAGGGTCAGTTAGGCAGATACTACTAATTGACTGCAGGGACAGGACTGCATGACTCAAGATGGCAGGTACAGTACAACATGTTACCAGAATGATTCTTGGTGAAGCTGCAGAAACCTTGGCATTTCTGCCAATAAACAGATTCTATAAATAGTGGGAAAAAAAAACCAAACAAAAACCATCACTTTAGAATGTGGCCTCTCTGTTCTGCTACTGTCATCTAAGAGAAGAAATATATTTTAATAGGTAGAGGAGAAATGTTACTCTATAGTGGTTTTTGTTTTACAGCAGGAGTTTTAACTGTCTACTTTTAGTAAATCTTCTTGAAAGGGAATGACAATGATTTCTATACTGTTTTTTCCTATAAAACCCTAAAAGGCAAACAAGTATAGTATGCCTTAACTGTGGGTTTTTTATCAGGTAGAAAAGGGTGGCAGAATTTTGCTAAGCTGGATTGTGCTCTAGCAACAAATACACTTTTTGCTTTATTGCCAGTTGTTACGTCTGAAGTGAGTATCTCAGTAGGGTAAAAATCAGAGATTTAAGTTGAAACAGACTAAATTATCCTACACATGATGGCTACTTGCACAGTTAATACAGCATTTTCTTCTCCTGCCCTTTCAAGCTGACTGGACACTGCTCCTAATAGTGACCACAAGAATGAGAGAGACAATGTTGGTTCTTGTTGTGGAAATGGTAGTTTGGCAAAAAGATGAACTTGGTCCATTCTTCCCTGCTGATCACCAAACAGTGGATAATAAAGACTTTAGATTCCCTAAGGCTTGGTTGTATCTGAAAGAAAAAAGAATAGTGGTTACCTTTCACATAAAGAATCTCACTGTCCCACGCCCCGTTGTCTCCATCTGCTTCAGGGTAAGAAAAGTAAATACTTCATTTTGTTGTGTTCTATCACCAACTTCCCTCAGTATGGAAGTCAGCCCTGTAGGTTAATGATGACATTTAATAGTGGTAAATCAATCCATATCTACTTTAAAAATCATGCTTGTTTAGCAGTTTTCCTTATTTCTCTACTAGGATTTAAAAAAAGCCTCCAGTCCAACAGCATTACAAGCATTGTTTCCTTTGGAAGACCCACAAATATGACAGGCTTCATACCACACAAAAATGCTCAAATGAAGGGGGGTATCACCCACCTATTTATAACTACCCAGTGTTACCATGTAAGGCTGAATGAATTTAAAAAAAAGAGTTCCAGAACTGACAGGAATCTCTGTAAACTTTGCTCTCTAGGAGACAAAACAATAACATTCAGCCCAAATTAAGATGTTTTTGGTCTTAGATTGGTTCAAACTATTTTGGGTGCAATTATACTGGACCTTCTGTTTTTCAGTATTATGAAAGGTCTTTTTCATATTTCATAAAGCTTTAGAGAGAAACACAGTTCAAAGCTGAGTAAAGCTAAAAATATAAACTATCAACATTTTGCTATTTACTACATGCAAACTTAAGCCAAAATACAAGCCCCCCATACAGCTGCTTCTTCCTGATTCCTTCTAAAAGCTGTAATCAGTGTATAATTTGCAACGTGTTTCCTCCTCTTGCTTTTTTCTCTACTTGCTGAATTTGCACTTATTAAATTGTCCACTTCAAGGAATGAGTCTGAGGCTGTGTCAAATGGATTTTCTTGTTTCCGTTTTGCTTCTTTGCCCTTCAGTTTCCCAAAATACAGTGGCTGTCGAGAATCAATACTGCTTTGGAAAAAAATGCCAACAATTTATACTGACAATCTGACCAAAGTGGGGTATTCAATGAAATGCAGTGCAGGACAGTAATAAAATTTTGGCTCTATTTCCTCAGGGTGTGCTACAACAAGAAATACTCCTAAAATATAAGGGGCATTATCCAGTGAGATTTTCAAAGTGAGCTTATGGGTTTCTTGAGACAGGTCAGATGAAGCAAAAATTGAAGTAGATTGACCATGAGCAGCTTATTTCAAGGACTACAGTGTGGCAAATCAGTAGGGAAGAGAGGAAGACGATTATCAAAAAAAACCCACATCAGACCCCATGGAAACCAAAAATACAGACATTTCAAAAATTATAGCCTTAAAAAAACCCAATAAACAGGTGAACAAAAAATCCCAACCAGAGATAGAGGCCTGTGTTACAAAGATGTAAATTGTGTGGAAGAGATGTTGAAATGGATTTTTGGACAAGCTAAATATAATCACACACAAAAAACCTTAATATTTGAATTCTTTTTAGGAACAGTTCTAGTATACTAGGCACACTTTCCTCTTGTGCTCCTGGTATATAAATTAAGGATAGAAGATACAAAATTAATGCAGCCGCTTTAGTGGAAAATCAAAACAAAAGTGCTTTCATTTTTCTCACCTACCAAATTCTGACATGG